>VDFB02373214.1:0-26042 GCA_007258455.2 Sequoia sempervirens | reverse complement strand
TACTTTGTGGATTCTTAACTTCTGTCTAAATAAATATTGTTCGATTCGATGGTAGTTATTCATGACGTGAAAATCATAAACACAACTCTCCCTTGAAGATTGCACTGGCTTTGCATAGTTGGCGCGTTCCCTGCGTGGCGAAACAAAGTTTAGTTTTGGTTTCACCGAGTCAATACCGTCTCTTGGATTCTTAGGAGTAGATTAGTGCTTCTGAACCCTTCTCCTTTTTTAGTTTCTTTGACCCATGACCCAAGTAATAGAGCTTCATTGTCTAGACCTTCATTGTGAATTGAACAAACCTAGCATAAGTCCCTTTGTGTTACCAGCATAATCACATCAAACCACAGAGCTCATCCGCATTTATCTTAAACATTGGAATTACCGCATGATCTTTCTTGCAATCTTAGCATACGAGGTAGTTTTTCAAGAGGGGATAGAGCGTCTTTGGACTCTTTATTCTAGAATGTTTGTTGTGTCATAAAACACGCATCAACATTGAATTGGCGCTAGAAGGAGGGCATGATCTCTAGGTTGTTTATTTTCACAAGTGGAGGAAATTTAGCTGGAAGGAACCAGTATGAAGTTTGAAATGCCAAATCTGAGATATGTTAGATCTCTTTTACCCCAAAAAATCCAAAAAAAAGTGAAAAGTTAAATTCCAAAAAAAATTTCAAAAAAAATAATAAATCTGAGATTTCTCAATGGATGGGCTTCCCTTCCATATTTCTTGCCCTCAAGACAGTCTTGCTCAGATTCAGGAAAATTTGAATGCACAGCTGCACCCCAGGAATTTGTCCAAGTTTGCTTTGCCAGGAAGATGCCGGATTCATGAAACATCCAATCACGAAGAAATCAGTTGCTTGACATTCCTATCAAGGATAGAGCTTGTTCTCCAAGGGAAAATTTTCTTTTGGGATGTTCCCAAGCCAGAAGTGTTGGATGTAGAACCTGATGATTATAGCATTCCAGAAGTTATGTATGAGGCCTTCACAAGGTTTATACTTCGAATCGAAGGTCAGATAAAACTAGGTAATGTTTGCTTGAAGGGTGTTTTGCTCCCTCGTTGGTGTCGGATTCACAACGCACCTCATCCAGAGTTCACTTGCACAACATGTGAAGAGGCCATCAACTATGCTAGATGTCACCTCAGATTACCAGAGCTACCACACGGATTCTTCAAGGACAAAGCATGGATTGAATATGTCAAACAGACTTTTTTAACACCAGATGAAGAATGTATCACAAAGTCACAACAGGATAATGAGATCGAGCCTAGAGATGAAGTGGAGGAGGATTGTTCCTTCATCACATTGGAACAAGAGGCCATTCAAGTAAAGATAAAAAAAGCAATGGAATACATCCAAGCAAGAGGAACCACCCAAGGCAACTGTCAGCATACGAAAGTGAATGAATATATAGAGGATCATCAAGAACCAGAAATGGAAAGTAGAGATGGCGTTACAAATTTCCAATGTTCTTTTATCCAAGAAGGAGAACATGAAGAGGGAGGTAATTCCAATACATTTCAAGAAGGAATAGTCCTTGATGAAGAAGTTCAATCATGCATGGACAAGATAGAAGAAATGGTAAGCGGCTTGGGGCAAGATAATATGTTTAACAATGAATGGGCTACCAAGATGGAAGCAGAATATGAAATGCATTTTGCATCGGCACTTGATCCATTGTTCACAATCATGGAGGAATTGCTTGATGAAATTGAAACAAATGAGATGCTGCCTGATAAACAAGCAATTGTGACAAAGATAGAAAATGAAGAACAATTCAGGTTGGGGCTTGATCCATTATTAGGGATTCAAAAGAAGCCAGCGCATGAAATGATCCAGATTTCCAAATGCCCTCTTGAATCGAATTCCCGCCCCACTCCACCCAGTTTGGATCGAGATGTTGATCTCCATGTTTCAAATGCAAGTGGTATGGTTCACCATCAACTCCGACCTCCTGACGACGCAATGGACGACGAGCAAGAATTCATGTCTGCGAATGAAGACCACCAGGTTGTATCTTTCCCTATTATTGACTACACGAAATATCATTTTGATTATGGAGATCTAGGAAAGAAAACTTGTTTATGGATTAATCATGGTCCGGATGAGTTGCCCCAGTTACTAATCTTTCCTGAAGCTTTGCTTGAGTTTGAGATTTGTCTATTGAAAGAATATTTTTCTGAGTTTAAAGATAAGTTTGCAAAGCTTCGCACTGTGACCGCTACTTTGTTGCTATTGCACATCCTGAGAAATCATGTTAGGAGTTGTATATACTTAGGTTTTGTGACTGTTGTTCACTTAAATTTTTGTTTTCTTTTAGAGTAGGTTTTCTTTTTTTTTTTTTTGCTTTGTTTGCTTTAGATTTAGTTGTTTCGTTTTCTTAGTTTAGTTTGCTTTCCCGTTTTGTCTGCTTTCAATAAATGGGCTCCCATTTGTGAAGGGTGTTGTATCTTAAGAACTCTAGCGCCTGTGCTAAATCATGTTCAGTCCATTTCCGGGATAAATATTTGTGGATAATCCTCGAATCCTAGATTAATTGTTCCTAAAATATCGTAAGGTTAAGGTTAGTACTTGACTGGAAAGGGAATCATCTATTGTATCTTGGCACTGAGTCTTACAGTTGTTATATCTTACACACTTAACGAATTCTCTGAGTCATTATGGTCTCCTAGGTGAAGTCATGGCTAAGCAAATCAAAAGTCTTACTTCAGCGCCACTATAATGCTCAAACCCATGTGAGCTTCATTGCTTACAGGCCAAAGTGTGGAAAAATGTGAAGAGAAAAGAATATCAAGAAGAAAAGAAATAAAAAATGAAAAAATTAAAGCATTTGGCTTTTGGGTGTGCGGACATCTCTAGAGGCGTGCACTCAAATCGATCAATCATCAAAAGAGGAAAACAAGAAAATCAAAAGAAAAACTAAATCGCCGGAAGTAGAGCAATCTCCGTGAGATTATAGCGATAACCTTGTCGGGGCTATAGACGCTCGCTGGCAGCAAGGCTCTATCCAAGGATGCTTTTGGAGTTAAGACAAAATACACAAGCAACCATGATGGAACCAAAGAGTCATATTGATTTCATGAGACGGGAATAAACGCATTTGCACACACTTGTAGCTGCAGGATAAAGGGTCTTGATACAATTTAGGATTCCTCTTTCCTTTTGAGTACTCTCCTCAGCCAAAAGGTAAGTTAGTTAGAATTAATCTAAGATGCTGGGTTTGAAGTGGGTACTGTCTTTGAAATGTTCAGGAACATTTATTCAGGTTGGCGCTAGATGTTGTGACCTATTCACACATCGCCCCATTGCAAATGGGGACCCTTCGTTTTTTTTTTTTTTTTTTGCAAGGAGTTTGAGTTTTGCGGTCACCCGAGTCAGTCGGTCACTTCGTCCTGGATCATCATAAACGTCACCATTGTGCGAGAAGGCCTTCGGTCGTTTCACATCTCAAATTTTTAGGGTTTCTCACCCCGGGCCCCTATATTTTTAGGACCTACTTTTTGGCACTTTTGGGCAACTGGGATCCCTATTTTTTAGGGTCTATTTTTGGAAAGTTGCTATTTTTGGAAAATTTCTATTTTTAGAAAGTTTCTATTTTTAGAAGGGCCACGAGTTTCAAAACGCACTCAGAGTTCGAAACGAGCAACGAAACTCTCAGAAAATCGATTCGAAGATTTTTTGAAATTTTGGTAAAAATCTGGAAAATCACATAAAAAAGTTCAAAAATCTGGAAAATTCGTTCAAAAATGGTGAAAATCACGGAAAATGGTAGAAGATCTGAAAAAATCAGTCTGGAGATCACTGGAAATGATGAGAAATCTGAACATTCATGTAAAAATCTGGGCGATTCATGGGAAAATCTAAACAATCATGGAGGAGACTGAAAAAATTTGCCTAAGTATGAAGTTTACCAGCAGGTAAAGATGGAGAAAATAAGTCAATGAAGCTTCAGCTGGGATGCTTATGGCAACAGATCTGAACAAACACCTTCAGCCCAACAATGAACGGCATAAAAATCTGATCAAAGGCCAATCTCTTGAATAAAGAGCCTCAATCATCTCTGATTAGACTAGTGGAAGAAGGTTGATCAACAACCACTGCAGTCTATAAATAAATCCCCTAGATCTCATACTAGATAGAACACTTGAAAATGAAGTGCTCGACCTCCATCTTCTACGGGAATAGAGACATTGACATTTCACCCCATAGAATATGGTAATCTATCCTAAATCCATGTGACCAACTATGTTGGATATGGTTGGACTAAATGATGGTGAATCCATGCTTGTAAGATAGGGAAACCCTTGAATTAAGGTTGCAAAAGAGAAAGTCCAAGTGACCTAGATTTAATAGCATTACATGTCCCCTCTAAGAGATCTATTGATGGCCTCTTTACAACAAGTAAAGATGTGGAGATGCAATCAAGGACTTACCTAAAAAGGAGGGAGTCAATAAATACCGATGCTAATGAATCATAACAAATTGTTCACAACATTCCAACTACATTGATGCTGAGTGAGAAACAAGGAAACAACTTGATCTAAGGAGCAAAAGGCCATAGACGGAATCACCTGATATATTTGCATCTATTAACATAGGAGAGCTTAAAGATACGCTTGAGGCAAAGAGGCTTAACTACAAACTTGACATGGCCAATCCATTAGGAACTGTTTGTTTGCAATGAACCATATGTTGTAGTGTACACCCTAAAGTTCAAACCGTCTTGATACAATCTATAATGTCCCCATTTTTAGCAGTGTTGATTTGTGAGCATTTGTCTAGTTTCCAAGTTTTCCCATGTGCAGTTTGGTGTATGTTGGGTAGAACTCCAAACTTCTTGGAGTGCTCAAGGTTGGTTAGTAGTGACTTTGGTTTGTGGTAATGAGCTCAGTTGGCAGTATGGATCATCATGTAACTTTCAGAAACGATTTTTGACCTTTTGTGTGCTCTCCAAACTTCTTGGAGTAGTCTATTTCTAGTAAGTCACCCGATTGGCTCCGATCATTCCAAGTCTTCAAAATCATGTTGGTTTTATTAGATTTTGGTTCTAATGTAGTTTCAGTGCTTTCCGCAACTTGGGTAAGTTATTGAGTTACTATTTAATTAATTCACTTAAACTATCTAATGTTGGAAAATATTAAAAGGACAACTAAGTTTAATAGCTCGTTGGAATGGTGTTAAGTTGTATTTTAAGTTGGACACCTAGAGTTGGGGGTATTTTCTCATGAAAAGTAATATTAATTTTCCTAAAAGGTCTTTGTGAGGGAAAAAAGAGAATTATTATATTTTTAAATTGAATATTTCCCTCCAAAAAGTTATATAAGGAGGATGTGGGCTCATTAGAAGAAAAGATTGGAGAATATGATATTGTTATGCTGCTAGAATGAACCTAAGTTCTTCCAAGGCTTCTTGAGGACCAAAAACCCTCTTAGAGTAACTGGTTTCATGGATTAAAATCTCCCTAGCCGGTCTTGGTAATTCCACTAAGGGATTATAGTTGTGCTTCAAATTGGAGTTTCAGTTTGGCATTGCAGAGATGGAGATTTTTGATGTATTTTGAGTGCAGATTTTGGGGTGATCCATTGTCAAGTTTTTAGAGCTGTTTGTGGTGATTTTTTGGTACCTTTGTTGGATGAACCCTCGTGCTTGGCCATACAACTCTTATTGCAGTTATAAGGGTTTATTGATAGAATAACATTTGTTGTTTGGGTGCCATATGAGGGTGTGATTGTAGGACGTACTTGTTGTGAAGGTGCTGGAACAAACTTAAGGGGGCCATACCATTTTATCCTTGCTGAGCTGTACCACCATGGAGGGCATTGGAAGTTTGGGCTGAAGCCCCTATTTGTGAGTGCCCTTTCCTTTTTGCTCAAGGTCACCTTGACCTTGAGCATCAAGTTTTCACAATGTTTTAGGGTGGAGAAAAGAGTTGGTGATGAGTTATGTTGGTCTTCATACTGCTGTTCTGTTAAACCAGCAACCATTGTTATTGTTTTCAGGCTTGTTACTGATTAATAACTCACAACAAATTGATATCTATAAGATTGACAATTTGTTATGTTTGGGAAACATATGGATGTGTATTCAAGTATAGTTTCATGTCAGAAGTATTTCATTGTGTTGGTGCGATCATGAAGTGGATTATTAAGCTGGTTAGAGCTTACCAGCGGTGTAAGATTCAAATCAGACCTGCATAATCAGTTTACCAGCAAGGAAAGAAGTATTTTCAGACCAGCCCCAACCTCCTTACTCATCCTTCCAAGGTATTATGTTATTATTTGCAAGTTGGGTGAATTAGTTCTTGCTACTTGGCATCTTTTGGGGATGTAACAGCAGTTTGTTTACATCAGCTCTTATCATCAGCAACTAATCCCTTTTAATGCTGTTTATTATGCAAATCTACTAACAAAGTGATACTTCGGATGTTCATACCGCCGAAAGCTATCTTTCCACATTCTAAATTGTAAACACTGGATGGTAGTACTACCAATGTATTTGGCATAAGAACTTGTTTATTGTACTCACCCCACTGAATAAGTGGTAGTTGTATGGATTCCCACTAAATAAATGGATGGCTTGGTTTTACTCACCCCACAAAACAAGTGGTTTTCATTGTAAGTGTCCTTCCCACTCAATAAGTGGAAGTGTTGTTATTTCATTGTTCTAAACACTCCATTGAATAAGCGTGAAGTGTATTTCCTTTAGTATTGTATATGCACTCCACTGAATAAGTGGTATTGGCTGGCTTGCCACCTAGTGCTTCATTTTCAGCTGCTGCAATTTACTTGTTTACTGATTCTTTCGCCATATGATCTCACCTTTCTCGTATCAGGAACTAGGTGATCAGAAAGTGGAACGGATACTGCATTGTAATCTCATTTCCAATTGTAATAATTTTCAAAAAAAAATCTAGGGCACTGGTTATTACACAATCCCACTCAATGGATCCCAAAATAAGGCTCCAAAGCTATAACCCATAAAGAACCTATGTTACTGGTTTCGCCAGGTTTTTCCCCTGTACCCGTGTGGGTCCGATACTGGTACAGATTTGTTCCTAGTTTGCTCACGGGTACAGGTAGGGTTCGGCGATTTATTATTAGGTCGTCAAGACAAGGATAGTAAGGGTTTTCCCATAAATAAGTGTTATTTCTTCCATCTGACATATCGATATTCCAAGCCATGGCTGGCCGAGTGAGTCGGAATTTACTTCGATGGGTGAAGTAAAAGCAGGTGGCAAAATCCTTTGAATCGAATCGAGGGGGACCATTAATTTTGGCAATTTTTTATTCTCTCTACATATATTAGAAACCTTTGTGGGCAATGGCAATGGAATATGTGCAAACGCAATGGCAGCAAAATATGTGCAGACAATATGGGGACCTTTGTGGGACTCGATGACTTCAAGAAATTTGTAAAAACGCATCCGAAAGAACTTGTAATGATAATATTAATTACTAGCACTTGCACCTATAGGAGGTTCAAGGGATAGGTGATAGGAAACTAAAGATAAAATTTAAATATAATTTAATATTTACATTAAAGAGAATACTACAACAAAAATATAAGAATAACAGTTAGACAAATTAAATGAAGTATTAAACTACAAAAATGTGTTTGTAAGCACCCTCCACCATCATGCCAACTAATTTACAAAAACATGCTAGATTCATCACACTTGTACAACATTTTTTGCCCCAACCTCATCTATGTAGAGTTGTTGGACACTTCTCTCTTGTCTAGATGCACATATTTGTATATTGGATATTTGATATGGATATGGATATGATACTCCTCGATACAACAAGCATACTATATCTAGACTTAACCATAAACAAGACTATACTTGGGACATATCCAATACATTTGGATATGGCACCACACCATTTGGTGCCTTACTCAATTTAAGGCTTGTGAAAAACATTCAAAACTTGCAAAATAAAAATTGTACAAAAACACACACAGATGTATGTTTAAAAACAATAATGATACAAACATAATATAACAAAACAAACATTACAAACTAAAATATAAAAATCTCACACACACATACACACACACACACACACACACACACACATATATATATATATTCTATACCCTTAGATATATAGATAATTGAATATATGTACAATTTATAATTGCCTTATCCAACCATATATGTATCATGGGATCTTGAAAATTCATCATATATATATCTAATACTGCATTTGTTTCCATGCAACTCTACTTCAATGATCTCACTCAAAATCTTCACCTACAACACTCCCACACTCTCAAAAAAATCCCAACTCTTTGGTTTGATTATTCAATGCCAGCCTCTTCACTACAGTAACCCTCACTGCTGCTCTTTCTTATTTCAATTAAAAACAGCTGCAAACTGAAACAAAGAAAAGAAAAAAAATTGAACAAAAAAACAAGTAGATGGTAAACTTATCTCAAATGACAAAGTGGATGCAGTTAGTCTCTTCCCTTCTCTTTTCCTCTCTTCTCACTATTGTTCTCTCCTCTTCTCTTTTTTATTTTTCTCATAAAATGGCAAAATGAGTGCGTTTTGATGTTTTTCAATGTATATGTGTTTGCTTCAATTTAGGGTTTTGAAAAGCGTGTGGGGATCTTATGGGCTCACCCCTTCTATTTTTCTATGTTTCCAGGTATTTATGTGTCATTTCCAGGACATACCCAGTCTAGTCAGGGGATTAAGGACGGCCCTGGGGATGTTTCTAAGGGGTTTCTGAAATGTGACAAGAGCAGGGATCCCTGGAAAAATCCCCAGGACATGTCCCCATTTATCCCTTAGATTTATGTATTGGGCAATGAATGGATGAAGCTCAACTGAAATGAAGTGCTTGAAGCTGCTATAATTTGCTGAAATTCAAAATTGCTAAAATAACACAGTAGCTAAAACAGCAACTATATTTATTTCTGCATGCCATATGGAGGATATAGATGGCTTGGCACCAAAGATTTTGCCTCAGCTTAGCTGGCAGCCACTAAAAAGAAGGAACCATGCTGCTTGTGAAACAAAAAATTCAAAAATTCTTCTCTTCAAAGGAAATCTTCCTTGAGTATTTCTAGACTAGCAAGGCCATTTTCAAGCATAAATAATTCCATATTTCTCTCTAGAAAGGAATACATTATAAATGTTAGGTGATAGAGTCAGAACATATTATTTGAGGATAATATTATCTTAAATATACCAAACAAATGTTTAAAAATTCAGTTTCCAGTGTTGTGCATGTAGCCAAAAGGTCTAAACATTAATATAACTACAATGTAACCTTTGAAATCAATTTTGGTAGTACACATAAAATAGTTGGATATAATCATATCATAAAGATAAAAAAATATAAGGAAATAAAAGAATTTACACCTTCATGAAATCTCCATGCTCCACAATAACTGAATCATGTTTATCGCCAGCATCTACAGTGTTTGACGTTTTACCTGCAACCTGCCATGGCATAAAACAGACTTGAACTGGTAGGGGATCACTTGCCTCTCACCCTTCAGCTTGAACTGAACTACCATCTCTCCATCCATCCTTTGTTGTTTCACTGTCCTTCCTGTCCTCCGTTGAAGTTTTCTCCAATGTAAAGGTCGCTAGTTGATTCCCTACTACTTGCTCGAGAACACTCCCTACAATAATAGCTTCATTAGGCTCTAGCTGGATAGACTAATCATTAAGTGACTCATCCAACCAGGGGTTGAAGGAATCAAAGTTTCCTCTCCATAAGTCAACTCATTAAAATTTAATATTTTCTATTTTGATATGTAAGTTACTTCAAATTTGTCATTGCTTCTACAGTACTGTAAAAGGTCTTTAAATAATGAGAAAACATAAATGGAAGACATACATTGCGCTTCACAGCTTGAAGCCAGGCATCTGCACATAAAGCATACATATCAGCACCAGTAAAATTTGGGGGACACCTTTTGGCTATTGCTGACAATGATACATTCTCATGAAGTTTGAACTTTCGGGTCAATGCTCCAAGTACACTAATCATAAAGGCATTTTCAATGTTAAAAGAAAAAATTCTCAATCTTTCTAAAGATCAATAATGGAAAAAAAAAGTCTCTTTACACTTACTGTTCTCTAAAAGACGAGTCTGAGCTAATACCTACATACAGTAATTTGTCAAACCTACTAGGCCATAAAAGGGCGGGATCAATAAGATTAGGGAGATTACTTGGCCCTATAATAAACAAGTCCTGAATAATGAAAGACAGTTTAGTGGATCTTCACTTGCAGAAAGATAAACTGCATGGACTATAAACGCACAACACCAAACTCTAAATTTGAAAATATTACCATAAAATAAAGAGTTTTCAAAGGATACCTGGGTTGTTTCGTTTAGACCATCTATTTCAGCAAGCATCTGCAGAAGACAATCATATGGTTCACAATACAATAAGGAAGCATTACAATCATATACATTTATACAAGTTTGAAACCCTGTAGTCGATAAACATTGTCCTAATTTGTGTGTTTGCAGAATGTACCTGAATCAAATTTGAAATCTAGAGGTCATATATGAAAGTTAGCATCTAGTAATTATACCTGAGATACTACTATGTCCATGACTCCACCTGAATCCCTAGATGCCCCACGAGCTGGAGCAAGAGCATCAAGTTCATCAAAGAAAATTATGCATGGCCTTGCAGCTCTTGCCTGGTCATAAACATATTAGAATGTCCCAAATTAGCTTTCATGATCCAGCTCAATACCTAAATCTTAAGCACAACTATCTTGTTCACTTTCAGGACAAATGTAATGTCCCCAAGATTTCGACGAAGTGACTTAATTATTTAATTTTGCCTAAGTCTTAAATTATTTATTAAAAGGGGCATATTAAATAATTAATAGTCAAGTTAAAGTGACTATGAGGAAAATATTTTATGAAGGAAACAATACAAGTCACTTTATTATTTTTGGGCAAGGGCAAATAAAATAAAATGAAATGAAATAAGTCATTTTCGAGCTGGAGGATATAGTGGAAAAAAGCTCATTTTCGTGGGACTTTGAAAAGTGCATTTTATCTCTTGGAGAGTTCGAGTTTCCTGGTTCTCAGCTTGGAACCCTAGCCGCCATTGTTTCGGGTGTGAAATAGCGCCCCTAGCTTGGCACCGTGCAGATTGAGTATGAGAAACAAAGCTATCTCATTGAAAATTTCGGGATTCTGATTTCCAGCGCGTGTTTGCTACAGTAGAACGACTTTGGCGAGATCTTAGAGCAAGATTAAAGTCGGGGTTTAAGGAGAATCGAAGGCATTGGAAAAACTGGACTGCAGGGCACAAGAAGGAGATTATCCTACCTCATACCAAGTCATGGCTTTTTTTGAAGGCTGAAGAAAAACGCGAATTGTTCCTGGAATGGGCGCGTCATTTCAAGAGGGTTAAGAGGACCGAACAAGTGCCAGACGACCTACAGGGAGCCTCTTGCTGAGACGTCTTTGTATCTGGTTAGTAAAACTTCACTTGGACGCCTTTGTATCTTGTCAGTGAACTTCATCTGGGCGCAGCTCTTATACAGGTTGGTTCAATACCTGTTTTGTCATGAAATTACCTATTAATTGATACTGGTTAGCTTGTAATGCATTTAATATTAAGAGTATGTGGGAGTGAATAAAATCTGTGTTGCACTGTCGAATACACCCACTGTTACAGCCAGATAGGATGAGTTGTGCCCCACATGTGAAGGGTTACAGCTGGGTATAATGGTGAATGAACTATTCAACTTACTGTATGTATTTTTCAGTCTGTTTTGTACTCAGAAACTGCACAGCAGCTTGTTGTTGATACCTCCCTTTTAATTCGGTGCACTGTCTGTGGTTTTCATCACTCTTTGGGAAGTAGGGGTGTTTTATTTGGGTCTGTTCAGCCTTAAATCATTTGTGACAGCACTGGAATATATTACTGTTTGGGAATGAAGTGGTAATTTGAAATGAAGGGTTCTGTTATTTGTCCTTCGTGCAAATTCTTGAATGGGATTCACTAATAGGAATTGATTATATCATGTGACAACAAACTATAACAAACCAGACACATAATGGAAAACCATGCATAAAAACCAAACAAGAACTTATCAGCAGATAGTGACTAAATGGAAAGTATTTGACAAGATCTTGAATCGTGGTAATATACATGGGCTCTCTTCAAACCAAACAAGCAAACAGAAATTCTAATAACGTATGAACAGCTCACGCATCATTTGTTGATAAAATTCTGGGGGAATAATTCAGAAATAAAGAGCAAAATTTGCACAGCTCTTTACAACAAAAGACACATTTATTGCTCTACCTTTTGAAAAATGTCGCAAACATTCTTTTCTGATTCTCCTATATACATGTTAATCAGCTTAGGTCCTTTCACACTAAGGAAATTCAGGGAACATTCAGTTGCCACTGCTTTTGCCAATAATGTCTGATGCACAAAAAAAACACACAAACTCAAGCCATTGCAAAACATTTCGATTCTATGACAAAATGCACAATCAACTCCGTCCACCCCTTACGTTGCCTGTACCAGGAGGCCCATATAGAAGCACACCTGAATGTTGACGTATCCCAGATGAAAAAAGCTCCTTATGCACAAGAGGCAACTATAGACACAATGCAGAGAGGAAGATTAGTTCCTCATATTGAAAAACAGAGCAATGTCAAATTAATTAAAGCTTTTACTCTCAACTATAATCAAAGGAACTCATGATATATTGTACCTATTACTTCTAATATCTAACAATGATAATTCATTAACCACTAAAAATCTGTGAAGAGACAATGATATATTATTCAATAAAGTCAGTTTTCATTTGGGGCTCATTCATGTTCAACAAGCTTTTTGACACAATTCTAATGAAATAACAGGAAAAATTGGGACTAAAACCTATCACACAGCAATCCCAGAAACTAATCACTGATAACAGAAAAGTTTGCGGTCATAATATTTTCTATCTGCATCAATAGCAAAACGTTAGGGTTCGTAGATGCCTCTTAGGTAGTTTTTGGACGCTCATCTGGGTGATCGTGGTGAACAGATAATGAAGATGGCTTTAGACGTTGCAGCTCTAATGGGCGAAGTCAATATTGAGGAGTTCGTTCCTTACTTAGACTGGATGGACTTGCAAGGTGTAAAGCGGCACATGGAGAAGCTATACAATTCCTTCGACCGACTGGAGGAAGCTGCAGGAGGAGCATGAGAAGTAGCCTGCTACTAAGGACATCATTGACGTGCTTTTGGAAATGGAGAGCAGCTAATAGATACCAAAAACAAATAAAACTCCCTGAGCCTTGGCAAGTGACTTACCTCAAGATTCTGCACAAAATTGTGTCGTGTTGTCTACGATGCCGGTGAGAGGAAAAGGGCAAAGTCTGCAGGAAAAATTACAAAATCCTACCACAGCAAAAATGGGCAGAGTTTGCTGGAAAGACTATGAATCCCCACCACAGCAGATAATTTTTAATGAGACGAACTAAAACCAATTTCCCTACAGCTCTTGCTTCAGTCTATTCACAGTAAATATTAATGGCACTGCATTTACATTCTCGGTTGATGTTAACAGCACTGCACTCTATTAGCCAGCTGGTTTTGATACGACTTTAATGAGTGGAGATTTGATACGATTTTTAATGAGTGCAGATTTGATGTCGAGTCCTGTCTACAAACAGGGATAATTAAAAATGGTTTCCGGCGAACAGTTCAACGGCGAGTCAATTTTTCCACTGAAAGTTTGGCATCGAATGGTATTCTGGGTGCGTGAGACAGGATTGCCGGGCTCTTGTGGACTGGCGAGTCCACAATAAGAAGCCTATCGGCTAATTAGTATATTTAGTATTATAATTAATTATGATTATAATTATAATAAATAACACTATATATATAACAAATTTAAATATTTAAATAAAATTTAAACTTATTAATATTTTAAAATTTAAATTTATTATAATATTATTTTATTACTAATAATTTTAATTTATTATATATAAAAATTAACAAGTTATGAGTATCATTGTTCTTATAATTTATAATTTTGAACACACAAATATATATATTCCTGTACTCATACCCAAGGATTTTTTTGCCATATCGTCGTACCCGTATATGAACTCATACCCGAATCAACAATTTAGTAAAGAACTATAGGTTTTATTATAGAAACTATGTGGTTCGTGGGTACCTAGTAAGGTGTGCTTAGGGTGTACCCTAAGTGCTCGGGGCATACCCAAAAAACTCAAAAGCTTTGTATATTTTCTTTTCATAAATGTTTTCAATTTTTTTTTTTGTGAAATGCTCCACTTTTACCTCTTAGTTAGATTCATACTAGAGAGCATATGTAGAGTTCAATTGTAATGTCCCCATTTTTATGCCATGGTGTTCTATGAGTTTTGCCTAGTTTCAGTGTTTCTTTGTAAGCTCAAGGTGAGTTGGGGGAACTCCAAAGTTCTTAGAGGATGTAGTTTCGGTGATACATGGTTTCTAATTATGACAATGAGCTCAGTGGACTGTACTGGCTTGAATGACACTCTCTAAAGTGTTTTCAGACTTTTCGGGTGTTCTCCAAACTTCTTATAGAGTATTAAAGTATTATTGTAATATTTAATGGTCATCTTAATGATTAGTTAGTCGTTTGTTAGCTTTCAGTTAACTTAGTTTGCTTCAGTTAGTTTTAGCAACTTTCTATTTTTTGCTTTAGTTCTCTTTAGTTCATGATTATTTCTTTTTAGAAACGTCGTCTTGTACTTTATTATTTAAGGAGTATTTCTCTCCTTGTTTTAATAATGAATATCAAATATCAATTATCATTTCATGGTATCAGAGTCTAGGCTCATTTTTTGGTGAAATTTTTGAGCAATAAAAATTCGTGTTTTCCTAAGAATTTTTTTGGAAAATTTCTTAGATGTTTTTGTTCAATTTTTTATAAAAATTGAAGGTTATCTCAGCTATTAAAATATTGCAAGGATTTTTTTTTGAGCATTGAAGGTCTTTTGGCATATTTTTTAATAAAAATTCGTGGTTGTTTACCTAAAGATTTTGGAAAAAAAATTAGAAGTTTTTTACTCATTTTTTTATTAAAAAAAATTGTGGGTTTTCTTTGCAAATTTGAGGGTTTCTATTGTTGAAAATCGTGGGGTTTTTTATCTAGAAATTTGTGGTTTTTTCGGTGGATTTTTTGAAGAAATCACAGACTTTTTCTCTATCATGCAACCTTGGTTTTTCTTGCAGAAGTTCATGGGTGTTTCTTCTTTCTGCGGATTTTGTGTTACTACATTTCTCCCACACGTGCGACCTTTTGTAGTTGTGATTGTGTGTGGCCAACATGTTTGAAGATTTCAGG
This sequence comes from Sequoia sempervirens, assembly GCA_007258455.2. Lineage (NCBI taxonomy): Eukaryota > Viridiplantae > Streptophyta > Pinopsida > Cupressales > Cupressaceae > Sequoia > Sequoia sempervirens. The sequence continues at coordinate 10,703 of VDFB02373214.1, read as the reverse complement.
CCATTTTTGCTTGCAAAAATCGTGGCCATCTATACTTGCGTGAAGGTATTTTTTGAAGTGCATGAAGTTTTATGCTTGTATCTCACGACTGAGTCTATTTTTTAGAAACATGACCTAGGGTTTGAAGACAAGATTTGACGATTTTCTGAAAAATCGTGACCTTGAGTTTTTTAGCTTGTTTTTCTGAATTTTTTTTTGTGAAGTCTCAATTTTTTAGCATTTTTTTCTAATTTTTTTTTTCATGAACATTGAGCTTTCTGACAAATTTTTTGAAATTCATGCAACACAATTTTTTGAATATTTTTTCTAAAAAATCATGCCAATTCTGCCACCCAGGGTTTCTGGGCAAAGTTTGATTTTTTCTTTATTTTTGGATAAAATTGTGGGTTTTTGAGCCTCTTTTTGAAGATTTTTTAAAAATTATGGGAGTTGTGCCAGTTGATCGCCTTGGGATCCATGCCAACTAAGTACCTTATTTTTCATGCTTTTGGAAAATGGAAGGGATGGCATCTTTGACCAACATCACATTGGAAGGTAGCCAAAGGTTCAATGGGAAAAACTACATGTGGAAGCAAAGGATGCTTACCATCTTTGAGTACTGGTGTTTGGATTCACTTGTTATGGGTACAAAAGAAGGTCCCATAGTTGCGGGAAAGTACAAGGACAAGTATGATGGAAGTAATTGAGAGCGATTATGCTTCTCAAGTTGTTTGTCACCGATGAGATGTTACCAAAAATACCATCTAGTAAGTTTGTTGCAGATATCTAGAAACACTTGAAGGATCTTCATGAGACCTCAGACAAGGGTAGGGCATTCTTCTTGAAAAATATGCTATTTTCCATTATGATGGATGACAAAGTGTCTTTGTAGGATCATCTGATGAAGATCAAAGACATTCACGATCAACTGGAGGCCATTGGTTGCAAGATGGAAGAGGAGGATATGGTGGTGATCACATTGAAAAGCTTGCCACAATCCTATGAGAACTTCATTGAAATTCTCAACATTACCTCCACCAATGTTGACCTGAAGTTTGATGAGTTGTGCAACAGGATGGGTGGAAAAAACAATTTGGGAGCAGCAACGATACTCCTAGTGTTGAACTAGCGTTTACTGCCAAAGATGGCAAAGGAAAGTCCACTCAGCAAAGAGGACAAGGAAAATCAGAGGATAGCTCCAAAAAGTCTTTCATACGCTATTACTATGGTAAGATTGGTCATATGCAGAAGCACTATAGGAAGCGGTTGGCTGATTAGAAGTCCAACCAAGAAGGGTCTCAAAAGAATGCTCATGTTGTAGAGCATACTGAGCAAAAGAAGTCTAGCTTTTATGCATTCATGGCTAGAAGACCATCAAATTATGGGTAGAATTATTTTAGTTCGTAGAATGACCATTAAGGGAGGGTATTAAAGTATTATTGTAATATTTAATGGTCATCTTAGTTGTTAGTTAGTCGTTTGTTAGATTTCAGTTAACTTAGTTTGCTTCAGTTAGTTTTAGCAACTTTTTGTTTTCTACTTTAGTTCTCTTTAGTTCACGATTGTTTCTTTTTAGAAACATCATCTTGTACTTTATTATTTAAGGAGTATTCCTCTCCTTGTTTTAATAACAAATATCGAATATCAATTATCATTTCAGAGAGCATGTCTATTTATAGTAAGTCACCAAACTAACTTCTATCATTCACCTAATGCCTCAACATCATATTGGCACAGTCAAAATTGGATTTCGATGTGCGTAGTACTTTCCGCAACTTTGGGGTGGAATATTTTAATTATTCGCTTACGTTATAATGTTTTATTATTATTTTTCATAACTCAAGTGTAATATCTTTTCAGAAAGGTACTTTAATTCCCCAGATGGATGCCTAGGATAAATAAGGGAGTCTCACACATAAAAAAATGTTTTATTTTATTTGAAAAGGGAATTTGATGGAAAAGGTGATTAATCGTTTGCAAATAATGAACTATTTAAACCAAAAGTGCTTTTTTCAGAAGAAAAAAAAACAACGAAAAAGAAAAAACATTTATTCGAAAAAGACAATTTTTTTTTTTTAAAAAGCAACGAAAAAGCCAAAATCGCTTTTTTGAAAAAGTAGCGAAAAAGCAATGAAAAAACTATAAAAGTGTTCGAGGCTCATTGTTATTATGTTGAAGAATGATATTGTTATGCTATTGGATTGGCTTTGGATTCTCCAATTCTTTGAGGATGGAAACCCTCATGGATTTTCTAGTTCAGAATTGAAAGAAATTCCTTAGTTAGATTAGTGTGATTATAGGGGTCACCATTGGTTTTGATTGCAACTTTAAGTTTTGGCTTTATTGTTTGAAGTGCTTTGATGGTGTTTTGGTTTGCAGTTTGAGTAGATTGATTGCAGTTTGGAGGAGTTGTTTCAGGTTTCTTGTGTGGGCCAATTGAACAAACTTAAGGTTGGTCATACCTCTTTTTCCTACAAGCTATACCATTCCTTGGTAATGCTAGTCCAATGATTTTTTGAGTTTGTGATCTACCTGTAGCTGTTGTTCAAACATTATCAGTCCATCATAATCCATTCCGAGGAAGTGATAAGTTGATTAGAGTAAGATGGAAACATAGTCGTAAGTTTATATTGGTCATTGGGAGCATTTGGGGGTGAATCATTGAAGATTTTTGAGTCTTCATTTCGCTGTCCGGACTGCTGCAATGAAGTTTCAGACCTATTCTAGTCACTTATTTCCATTTAATTGAGGTATACTTGCTATTTCAATAATGGGCAGTTAGTTTCTTGAGTGGCGATACTTTGGGGGTGTTCTAGTTAGTTTCATTTCATATCATTGTCTTGTATTTGAATTATTTCAAAGAGCTAATATTGTAACACTGAGTGGTAGTACCACTAATGATTTGCTCATTTTATTTTGTGATACTCACCCTACTGAATAAGTGGCTCTTGTACTCACCCCACTAAACAAGTGGCTTTGGCACTCACTCACCATTGTAGAGTGGAAGAGTTGTTCATTTCTTGTACTCACTCACCACTGAAAAGTGGAAGAGTTAGCTTTCATTTCCTTTATTGTATAAGTGGAAGCACCAGGCTAACCCCACTAAGCAAATGGATCAACTTTAGCTGCTTTAATTGCAAAGTATTATTGTAATCCTTACACTATATGATCTCTCACCTCACCCATACTAGGAACGTGGTGATCAAAAAGTGTAAAGGAAAGTTGATTAGCAATTTTTATTATTGAGCTAACAAGAAATTTCAAAAAATTAGGGTGGTTAGAGTTGGTCATCTTGCCAACATGTGCCTCTAACACTTGCTATGGAGCTCAAAAACCTCTATGGGTGAAAGAGAATAGACGTATTACAACAACAAACAAAAGAAAAATTAGTGGCAGCCCCCACTGGTTCTAAAAGGAGAGACTATTTTGGGAATCCTTGGAATACATCAGGACTCTCCCATTGATAGTGAAAGTGTTTCAGGGAATATGGCAAAAAAGGATAAGAGACTAGCTCCACTAGATAGCTCAAATTCTAGAGTGGACAAAAAATTTGATGCTATGCTTGATATGTTGTCACAGATGTTGGGGAAGTTGAATCAAGGGATTCCACGAGTTAATCAAGTGCCACATTGTGAAACTAGCTCCACTAACTAGTCAAACATTGGAGGACATACTGTTGCAACAATCTCAGGGTTTGTGCCTAGACCATTTCAGCCCACATTCACAAACATAGAGGAGCCACAAGTTATTCCAGAGGATCAGGTATCCTTGGTAGATGAAGTTAGAGAAGCCTATATGGAGTATGTTTCTCTACCAGCAAAGATTCATGACTTATTGACCTTGGATCAATACCTCAACCAAAAGAAGAAAAAGGGCAGAAGAATGGAAAACAAAGGGCCATCAATGTAGAGAGATTTTCAGAGTGCTCTCGGAAAGGTAACATTGGCACACTTTGATGGTAGTGACAAGTGTATAGTTAGAGCTTGGGTTCAGAAGCTAGATAATTATTTATCACTTAAAACCATGCCAGAGGATGAGGCAATCAAATTTTCCACTTTGCACCTTATGGAGCAACTCATGAATGGTGGTATCATGGCCTTGTCACACTTGGCCATAACTTGATTACTACATATGATGAGTTCACTAACAAACTCATCAAGAGGTTGGAAAAAAAGGATCCTGAAACACACTTTAGAGAGCTTGCACAACTGAAACAATATGGCTCATTTGATACATACATTTTAGAGTTCCAGAGACTCTTGGTTATGGTTCCTGGTATCACGAAGAGGAGACTTGTAGTCCTTTTTAGTGAAGGGCTAATGGAGCCATTGAAGAGATGGGTTAAGGATTTTGACCCACCAACTCTCCATGAGACAATAAGGAAGGAAAGAAGCATGGAGCTTGTAGCCTCAAAGAATATATTTCAACCCAAGACCTTCCTGCATGATAGAGACAAGAGGCATGATAACAATGAGAACATTCAGCCCAAAGAAACACCCTCAAAGAAGGTGGAAGAAGACTACAAAAAGGAACTAAGGAAGAAAAATCTTTGTTTCACATGCAAAGAACCATGGGGCCCCAGGACATAAGTGTTTGGAAAAGGGGAAGAATCGCCAATTGGAGACATATTCAATTGATGGATCCAAATCAGAAAATTCAGACCAGCAAGCTAAAATAGAGGAAAGTGAAGAGAAGGAATCAAAAGAAGAGTTTGGGGAAGGGAAGGAAAGTAGTGGCACACTTGTCTATTTTTGGAGACACCTTTGTACAGTGGAGTTCTATTTAGTTTTAGAATCAATTAATTGAACTAGCCTTTCTAGTTAATGTAATGTCCCCTTCCTAGGTAGTACAGATGATTCAGGGGTTAGCCTATCATTCAAACCCTCATAGGTTGACATATGTGTTTAGAGGGTTACTTGTGGCAGTTATCCTACGTTTGGGAACATTACTCCATCAGTTGATTTAGGTTTGGGCCTTGGCAGACACTTACAGAGTGATTTACAGACACTTACTATTTATAGTAAGTCAGGCAGACAAGGGTTACTATTTCTGGCAGGGCACCTAGTTCAGTTGGTCAGCTCAGTTTCGACCCAGTTTGATGATTTGATGAGCAAACAGTGATTTTTGGAGCATTTGATAATTATTAAAAGATTATTAATTTGACTTTATAATATAAAGTCACTTTAATGAAATATTAAAGTTATTATTAATGGAAAATTATAAAGTATTTAATACTTTATAATAAAAGGGAAAAATTAATATTTAATGAGTTTTAATACTCATTTATAAAAATGAGGCCATTTATTAATAATTTGCCTAAGTCTCTAAAAAGGGCAAATTATTATATTATTAAATGCAATTAAGTTGTTTTTTTGAGAAGGGTCAAACTTTTGAGGAAAAGTTATATATTTCTCTTCAAGGAAAATCGAACTCATTATTGATGATCATTTGAATTTTTCTTTTATTCTCTCTTCAAAATCAGACATACTGAGACTGTGCAATACCAGTTGAAGCTTGTCAGTTGAGTGGCTTCACACATAAGTCATACATAGCTTATTGGTGAGGATTCAGACTGGGGTTTTGGATCAATTTTCTTCCTGAAGGAAATCTCTAACAGTGGTTGTTATTTATTTATCATCTGGCACATTTCCCAAGGCCATACGACTGTATTTATTGTTGATTAAAAGCTGTAATTATTAGCTGCAAGTCATTTTTTTCATCCAAGGAAAATCAACTTGCCTTTTTGCTTCTTCTTGTCATCAATGTTGGTGCCTTGACTCCAGGAGGTGTTAGCATTCATTTTTTGGTAGAAGAAGACTTCCTACAAGCTGGTCATACCATCTTTGTTCTTCTATAGGCAGTTGCAAGGTTACCAGGTTCTTGAAATAAATCTAGCGTTTTTTTGTCTGCATGTTCTTGATTCAACATTGTAACCATTTATTTGTCATAATACAATCATTTGCCTTCCATCTAGAGGTTGATTGCTTCTGAATTCAATAGTATTGTATTTTTTAAATATTTTACAAGCATTTATTTCCAAATTGCACATCTCTCCTTATTGCAAAAATTACAAAAAAAATTCAAAAACACAACAAAACAACAAAAAATTGCATTATCGTCAGAAGTCAAGGTTGAGAGACACCTGGTCTCTTATAGTTAACTATTAGGTTACATTTGTTTAGACATAGGAATAAATCTTGTTGATTGGAAAGAACTGAATGTTAACTCAAGGAGACTTTAGGGTTCCCTACTCCTTTGAGTTTCTATAAATAAGAGCAACTTTTGCTCATTATTTTGTAACTTTACTTCATTGTAACAAAACGCTGAGCTCGAGAGCCTTCAACTTTTTTACTTAGTATATGTTCTTGAATCATACTTGTGATAGCAAAACACTGACCTGTTTGCTTACGTTCTTGTTGTTCATGTACTTGTGTTCAATATTTGTTAAGTATTATTTGGTTGATCGCATGTTGTGTGATTTTCCTCTTTCATACCATTTGTTGTCCCAAAAGTGTAATCTTTGATCGAGTTTGAGAAAATAAATCAAAAGAGCAATGAGCCTTTGATCCAAAGTTTCAAGGTCTTTCAATCTATGTTGTTTCTTATAAGCTTTATTTCAGCCTAAACCTCGAAAAGAGAACCTCGCCTTCAAGGGAATCCTAAGATCTAGCTTACCGTTTGATGTTGTTTCTAATAACCTTCACTTTAACCTACACCTCAAAAAGAGCAATGAACCTTCAAGGGAATCCTAAGGTTTAGTTTATTGTTTGGTGTTTTACTTACATAAGCTTTATTCTCTGCATAAATCTAAAAGAGCAACGAGCCTTTGGACGAGTCCTGAGAACAAGTTTGTTTAAGTTAGCTAAATCACTCATGTTACTTTTGAATCCTCTCGCTCTGAATTTACTTGAGGAGATAGAAGCGTTTTAAGTTTTAGCCTAGTTGTAGTTGAGATCTACAAAACAAGAGAAAACCTCAACTACAACGCATGGTGTTTTATAATCTTGTGCTCTACAGTTGAGTAAAAATATAAGAATTTAGTTTACTTTACTTTTTATTCACCAACAACAAAAGAGGGAGCTTCCCCTCCTAATTTGAAGAGCGGTTTATCTGTGCATAGTTGTCTATTTCCAATACACACTCTAGAGGTGCGAATTGAAATGCCAACAATTTTCTAGTGCCCACTGTGGGGCATGAGGCATAAAAATTCAAGAAAAGCTTACGCTTTTATGACACAGGAATGACCATCTAGCGTCCTACTGCTCCAATTCAACAACCAAGTCTTACACTTGCTATCATTCAACCAAATTTCATACTTATTGAAGGAGAGCAAAAAGACACCATTAGTAGCTTGCAGAGTTTTATATTTGAGAAAAAAGAAACATATGCTACTACTCTGGATGAGGAAGAAGAAAAGGCTGATCTTGCAGTCGAAAGGCCAATTTTACCACCTCCTGTGTGGCAATAAACCATCCTGCATTATCAAGTTTATACAAGGAGGAGAACAAATCCTCTCTTTCAAGAAGCAGACATTGGAGAAGCATCCAATGTAGATCCATTCTTTCATGAGGTTCTTGTTGTGACCTTTTCACACATCGCCCCATTCAAAATGGGGACCCCCCTAATTTTTGCTTCGTTCCTTGTCTTTTGGCTTTGGTTTTCTCTCTCTCTCTCTTTCTGTTGTCTGCCTTTCCGGGGATGTGCCCGTCTTTGAGCTTAAACTTGAAATTTCAGCTAAGTCTCAGAATTAGGGTTTTGAATCTTCTGACCAGTTTGAAGTCAAATGGAGTGAGTGAATTGAAATATGAGCTTGACACTACAGTCAGTAAGCTTCCAGCAAGGTCCCAACAAAATTTCATTGAATTCTGACAACTTACTATTTTTAGTAAGTACCTAATTTGGGGCATTTTCTCAACACTTTTGAAGTTCTAACCATTACACTGCATCCAGGAAACATCAAACTGCTTGTCTACAAAATTTCAGCCATAACTGACAACTTTCTATTTTTAGCTAGTATCACCTTCAAAAGTAGATTTTAGGGTTTATGTGCGAAGTTTTTCAATGCATGTCTGGAGAATATTTATGGGTTTTCCGAGACCTACGCGGTGATATAACATGCAAGATGAGATGATAACTTTTAGTAGTCTTCACTTTGGAGGCTATTTTTAGGGTTTGCATGTTGGAGTCTTCAACGCATATTTGGATATTCTTTGTGAGTTTTTCGAAAGCTTCGCAGTGATGTAACATGCAAACCAGGATCAAGACCGTTTTCAAGAGTTGTCTTCAGAAGCTATTTTTAGGGTTTGCATGCAGGACTTTTCAGTGCATGTCAGGTTATTCTTTATGGGTTTTTCAAGAGCTACGCAGCAAGGTGACATGCAAGCAGAGTTGGTCACTTTTTCAGGGACTTACTATTTTTAGCAGGATCATTTTGGCAACTACCCAGAACTTCAGTATCACAAACAGGGCGACATGCAACAGAAACGAGGTCAAACGGAGATCATTTGAGCAACATGCAAGTCAAATTAGGGTTTCGAGCTTCGGGACCTAAAATGAGGGGTCAAATGCCAGAATCTCCAATAACCGGTGTATCCCACTGCGATCAGTATCTTTCAAGCTATCCACTGGTAAAATTTAAAGGAAATATGAGCACTTACTATTTATAGTAAGTCACTTCTAAAACAAGCTACAAATAGCAGGTCAGCATGAGACACCAGTGTGAACAGGCTAGTCAACCCATGAGGATCATGTTAGTCAGATTTCAAGTTAAACAGAGTTGCAAAAGTCCTGAAACCAAGCAGTTACTATAAATAGTAAATCACCTCCAGAAACATGCTATAAATAGCAAGTCAACACGAGATGGAAATGTGAACAGATCAACTAGGTCATGAGGATCCTGTGATTAAAATTTTAGATCAATCCAAGCTTTAGAAGGGTGAAAATTAGAAACTTACTAAATATAGCAAACCAGGGTAAGCAAGCTAAAAAAAATGTCTAAGTTTGAGAAACTTCCTGCTCACCCTCTGAAATGCGCGCATGACTGGCAGAAGGATGAAAAGGTTTTCAAGTCTGAGAAATTTCCTACTTGACCCCTCAAATGCACCCTCAACTTGATGGAGGTGATGAAGAAAATTTGCTAAGTCTTAAAATTCCTGCTCCACACCTCATATGTGCCTATCTCCAAGAGACATCAAGGAAAAGTTGTTAAGTGTTAGAAACTTCCTGCAAGACCCCCTAAATGCGCCCTCATCAAGCCAAGGTGAAGAAAGGTTGCTAAGTATTATTAATTCCTCCACCCCAAGCAAAATGCGCCCAAAGTGAAGAGAGATGGTGGTGAGAAAAAAAATGCTAGGTGTTCAAAATTCCTCCTTGACCCCTTGAATGCGCCCAACTTGCTAGGCTATAGAGGACGTTGAAAAAGTTGTTAAGTGTTGAATTCCTCCTTGACCCTCCAAATGCACCCATCTCCAAGAGGTGTGAAGAAAAAGTTTCTAAGACATTGTTAATTCCTGCAGAGGGTCCCAAATGCACCCATATTCAAGGTGGCTCTAGGAAATGTGCTAAGGCGTTGTTAATTCCACCTCCCATGTTCAAATGTGCCCACCACACAAGGAGGATAGAAGAAATTTTCTAAGGCGTGGAGATTTCCTTCCTACCCCCCTAAATGGGCCCATGCTGGTGATGGTATTTAAAAATTTTCTAAGGCACAAAATTCCACCTCCTCTAGAGAAATACGCCTAAGCTTGAGAGAAGGTGATAAAATTTATTGAGGCATGTATGAATTGGCAATAGATAAATCAGAATGCGCCAACTTCATGAAGTTGAAGAAAATTGTCAAGCCAAAGCAAGAAAAATACGCCCAGAGATGAAGAATGTAGATTAACTTTGATAGCAAAATATTTTTTTATAAGGTGTAAAATTCAAAAATTAAAAGTACCCCTTCATCTATAGACCCATGAATTTGATGCTTTTTCAAGGGAATTTTCTTCTGGGTATTGGATATCTTCAACAAGGAGTTGATTTTAAAATTTTCCATGCCTTGCCAAGGATTTTAGTTGAAGATTTTTGATGGGCGCCTGAATAATGAGATTTCCTAAGTAAAAATTTAAAATTTTCTAAGGCAAGGAATAGAAGTGTTCTTTTTGAAAATGAAATGCCTTGACTGGTGAATTTGAAGTTGAATGACTAGATGATTTTGATCAAATTTGAGTAATCTTCCCAAGCCAGAGATGGGTAAAATCAAAGTGTCAATGCCTCAGCTGGTGAAATGAATTTCTTAAGGGGTTGCAGTTGAATTTAATATTTTCAAAGGATGATTTAAAAATGCCAGTGAAGTACGCCTAGACCAGTGAATCTTTTTGAAATTCTAGAAGGTCAAAATATTCTAGATGTCAAACGCCAAGTGTTGCAGCTACTAGAGGAGGGAAAATAGAAATTTGAATGTACTGGCTAAAGTTAGCTTCCTTCTAGAAATAAACTTAGCTATATGAGTTGTGAGTTTTGTTCATTCTTCTCCATCAACTAGCAAGTTCAACTTGAGCTCTGAAGTGAAAGAGGATTGCAGTGTGAGTAAAGTTGAATGTGGAGAAATTCGAAGTTGGCTCTAAGTGTGAAATAAATTTGAAGCTGAGGAGTTGCTGAAGCAAGCTTAGGCTGATTTTTCTTCTAAGTGCTGAAGTTTTATTGTTGCAAGAAAATTTTCTAAGTGTTGAAAGTTTGAAGTT
>VDFB02373213.1:0-13309 GCA_007258455.2 Sequoia sempervirens | reverse complement strand
ACAACAATTGTGGGGCCCACTAAATTTCTTTGGGAATGAGAGCTTTGTGGCACTTGAGTGGAGCCCGATGAGGAAGCAAAAAGGAACAATCAAAATGGCTCGCAGCTATGACACGTGAAAGTATAGTGGGGATTCTTGAGATGCAAAAGGAAGGGAAACCCTCAGGGTGCGCAGAGCAGACATGTGGAGGGGGAAGCATACCTTGATAAAAGGCCAAGTGGATTTCCTTACAATGTGTGGGATGATATCTAGAGTAAAATACACTCGAACGAAGCTCATTGAATATTTATTAATAGGATTTGATAAGAAAAGTCTCCAACTTGAATGAAATAACAAAAAGCAACATCTGTCCTATTTTTATCTTCTATTACCTATTGCTATTTGTATAGCTTCTACTGTGATTTTAGGCATATGTTTTGGATTCTTGTTGTACCAGTAAGATAAGCAAGTCACTATAACTATTTGGTTTTTCTTTTCTTTGAGTAATGTTTTATGTTCCTTCATGTACATTTGGATCCTTTCGATCTTCTTTCAATGATGCATAATCCGGATAAAAAATGTTTACCTAATAAAAAGCATTCTATGTTAGAATGCTTCCAGTTCATGTATTTTTTATGTAGTGTACTTGAGGCTCAACTTCTCTCTCAATTAGTACTTCAACAATCTGATCCCTCATGCACTTGATCTTTCTATAGAAAGTCTTATTCGTCGATGTCTACCTTCTCTGGACCTTTTCAAAAGTTGCCTCTAAGCTTAGTCAATCCTGCTCTAAAAAGAGCATTATAGGATCCCACCCAAAACTACAGAATATGTAACAGAGCCGTCACACGAATAATAGGAGGTCACCGTTATTTTTAGAGTGACCTTCTACCAGAGCCGACATTGTAGGTATCACAGGGGAATGTGTAATGAGTGAAAATAAGGTGATGGCTCTACAAACTTTGCCCAAAACAAGATAAAAAAACTATACGTATCAAAAAAATAAAACTTATTCACCTCATGCCCATCCATGAGAGGCATCTTTTTTTCCATCAAAACAAGATCATATGGTCTTCCTTGCTTGAAGTAATCAACAGCGATCTTTCCATTTTATGCTTCTTCGAACTAAGATTAAGATTCTCGAGAGCTTTCCTCAAAATTATCTGCCAATAACAAAATCACAAGCAAAATTTGCACGAAAAATCTATGGAAGTCCTCTACGAATAGGTTTTGGAAAAATTGACTGAAAAAGTTGGGAAAATGTCAACATTTAACTTCTAAATGTGCATTAGAAATTACAACAGTTTCACATTTTTAAAAATCAATAGGGAAAAATTTATAATGATGTTGTGGTACTATCATGCCTTCTTGTTGGACCTAAAAAATCCACCACCGACAGCCATTTTGATCTTTCCAGCATTTCTCTCGGTAATGGATGGACCTAGAAAATGGGAAACATGAACAATTGCCACCCGCCAAATTATATAATTTATTAATGTTTTAAATTGAAATTCTGCTTGATTTTGAAATTTCAAATTCCCCACTTGAACGCGGTATGCATTTAGATGGAGTCAACTTGTCGTCCATCCTAGCCGTCGTCAGGCTCCATTAGTTAAGCTTCCAGTGATTCGTTTTTGTCTAGTGTGTGGGATGGGAATGGTATGTTATGTTTTAATGTTCAGGAAATAGGTGCATTTTGTCCTGGTAGTTGACTTTTTTCCCTCTCCTAATCCTTAGAAGTCTACATGAATTTTTTTTTAATTATTTTACTTTTGCTACATGTGGGGTCTTGATTCAAGGCTTGAATAAGTGTAGCAAATGCAGCAAATAGTACATCGACAATTGCCTAGAAACATTTTTGCACCTTCCCGAAAGTTTCCTTCTTTCCTCGGCACTCTCCCAACTAGGGGAGAGGACCCAGTAGTTGTGCACCCTAACTTCGCGTTCTTAATTATCCTACATGAATATTTCAAATCACTCCCAATTTTTTACAGTGGCTTGCTTGATAAGTCCCCTGCTTACAACTTTCGTTTCAAGTTGTCATCATTAATTTTGATACCTTAATTATGCGTTACCGTAAAAAGTGTAAAAAATCCCTATTTTCTAACCCCCTACCAACCGTAGTGAATTACCACCCCCAATTCTTGAACACTTTACACCAATACTTGAACACTTTATCATAAAAAAAAATCACTTTCTATTTTAAATATGATTGTACATTGTTGACAAATTAAACAACTTGTTACTAATAATTAATTAAATATGAATTACTTATAATTACTAATAATCTTTAAATAGCACATATTTTTTTTACTACATGAATAATTTTTACCTATAAATTATTATTAAATTACATATAATTGTGAATAAATTATCTATAAACTAGTAATAAACTACTATTCCTTATGACCTATCGATGTATTGAAGTGCATATAACCTAACCCTAATTTGTAATATACTTTGTTACCTCCTCATTCTGTCGATCTTGTAGCCGCCGTGTCCATTGCTAAGGTCTGCAACCAACGTGCCCATTGCTGAAGCTCTACAACGAACGTGTCCATCCGCGATATCTACAACCATGCAACGAAAGATGCTGACCAAGCAAGTAAGGTTGCATATATTTTTGTTCGTTATCTTGTTTTTTGTTCAATGTTTTAACAAATTTGTTGATTTGTAGGTCGCCTCCTCTTCCCATATTCATGCTGTCGACCATGCAACTGTGTCTATGGACACAACCATTTTACAAGGGTTTGGAACTCTTTGAGCGGTAAGGTCTTTTCTGACCTTACTGGGGCTATGACCCATTTTCAGTGGTATTAATTTTTGCATTGCAGTTTATTTCTAAAACTTTAAGGTTAGGGTTTATGGATACAGTTAGTTGATATAATAAGAATACAGTGAATTTGAAATGCCAGATTGATGTTCTTTGTTTTTCGAAAACCCACAATAAAATTTGGTGGTCTGATAAATTTAAGGCCTTCTTCTTTTTCTCGTTGTTCTATCAGAAGATGTTTTTTGGGGGGGAATACCCAACTGGAAAATTGGGCTCAGTAAGGTGCTCAAAGCATTTTAGGGTCAAACCGCTAACTTTTCTGAGCGTTTTCCGGAAGACCCACCTCAAAATTTATTGTTATTAGACACATTGTTGTGTTTATTGATGTAGTTGGATACTGTGAGAAATTTAAGGCATTTTGAAAGGCCAAAATGCTAGTTTTTTGATCTTTTTCTTTTGGGTTGAAAAAACCAAGTTAAAAATTTGAGGTTTTCTGATAAAAGTACTAGTTTTGTTGTTACAGTTAGTTGCTCTGATACATTAAAAGTCATTTACGTTGATGATTGTTGATTTGGCCTTATATTTTTCCTCCTATGTTGTGTTGATGATTGTTGATCTAGCATCCTGATAAGAGTGGGTTTGCATTTCAGCCCTAAGCCTCACCAGTTCAAAATCAAAGCTTACTCTTAGCCCACCAATTGCATTGTAGAATCCCAAAATGTTCACACTTAAAACTTATTTCCTATCCCTCAAAATGTATTTGGTAGGCTTCTTGTAAAGAGGAGAAACTTCCTCAATATGCTCCTCAAATCTCGACTCATACAATAGCCCGGTCGCGAGGAGTTAACATTAGTGCCCGCCGCTGCAGCAGCTGCGAGCACGTTGTTAAATTCTGTGCTAAGACTTATGCTTTCGCCATCGCTGGAGATGAAGGAGCCCATGGAAGTGTCCGACCAGTTGTGCTGCCGAGGCCGCCTGATCATTTGATTATTAGTATTTGCCTGTCTCAACCGCTCCTCAGTCATATGAATCTCCCGGACATCATCGTTGTCCTCATCTGCATCATAACAGAGGCTATATCAAAACACAAACTTGGAGATAGATTTTAACGATTCAGATTAGGTTTGAATTGCATTGAAATTCAAAGTCTGATAGGTTTAAACCCTGTTTTAAAATTAACCTTCTGGGTTTTCTGGGGCGGGTTTGCTTTCCCGGTTAGAATACATATTGCCAGTAGCCAAGAGAGGAAGCTGGGAATTATCAGACCTTCCTGATGATGGGCCACCTACTGCTTCTCCATGTGATTCTCCCACCGGTCTTTTCCCTCTATTAGATGGTCCAGTCGATCCCTAAAGACCATCCAGACAATTGAATTGTAGTTTTACCATGGAACATTAAAATTATAACCAGCACAGATAAATTATCTGTCCAAGTATCGCTTTCCAGTTCTATCTCTATTTTTTCAATTACAATAGAACTTTCAGTTTCACAATGATGGCTTAATAAGCTAGCAAACAGGGAAAAGTCAAGGAGATATACACGCCACGAGGTGTTAATACCTAAACATCCAATCCAAGCGTAAAATTTTCAATAACAAGTGAATATGTCCAATAAGAAACAGGTATGAGTTTTCCACAGAGTAGTTTTTGGTTTTAATTGTACATATTTTCAGTTTACATTTTAGATCGCTCTCTTCTTTCTGATGATTTATTACTGAAAGTTATTAAAAATCTTGAATTGAAAAACATACACAATTAAAATAAAAATCACCATAAAGCAGATGAGCTAGTAACACTGTACAAAACTACCCACTTGTGCTGCCTATGCTCCTTTCAATCTGAAATTATGGGAAATCCTAACATTGTATGCTTCGAGCCATTGAAATTTTTCCAACACATTGACTAGCCCATTTGATTAGTTATATTGAAAAATTACTCATATGTCTAATTACATCATTGTTCATATTAATTGGTAAAAACTAACATGATTTTTTCTGACTCTAGTTCATCTTGATGATGGATCGCCAGAGTGTGATCAAAATGTTTGCTTGAAAGCTCTGCCATTCAGCATCAATACAAAATTGTAAAATCATCATCCTTGATAGAACGTTGTTTATCCATAGAAATATTTCTGCAGAAGGAAAGTATAGAAAAACCATCTAATTTTTATCTATATGATTCAGTCTATAATTTTTATCTTTAGTCTCCAATGTTTATATAGCAATCTTCATGATTGAAGACATGGTATCTTCAATCTCAATTTTTTCCCCTTCTAACA
This sequence comes from Sequoia sempervirens, assembly GCA_007258455.2. NCBI lineage: Eukaryota > Viridiplantae > Streptophyta > Pinopsida > Cupressales > Cupressaceae > Sequoia > Sequoia sempervirens. Next base: position 8,280 of record VDFB02373213.1, on the reverse strand, counting down.
ATCTTCATGATTGAAGATATGGTATCTTCAATCTCAATGTTTAAATATAACAATGTGCATAGGCTGAAGATGGCATGCAATCAAAAGAATTTAGTTCAACTTATTATGTAAACATTATGGAAGCTGAACATCATCACAATCAAAGAAGTTGAATCAACAAATTCAACAAATTGTTATATATAAAAATTATAGATTGAAGATAGCATGTGAACATTGTCTGTGAGAATAATTGTTTCCTACACATTTGTTATATAAACATTTGTAAATTGAGAGATAGCATGTGAACATTCAAAACAAAAACATATTTTTGAAGAGATCATTGAACTTATACATATATATAATTAAAACACCAAATCTAAGAAGAATGATAATTGGTTGATTTCTTGCTCACTCTTCAAATTCTAATTGTAGTTCTTCTTCATGTTAATCTTTTACAATACATGTTGAAATTTCATTATATTGGCTCTGTTGTTTGGCAGAAAGCTCTGCCATTGACATTGAGTACAAAATTGTAAAATCATCATCCTTGATAGAACACTGTTTATCCATAGAAATATTTCAGAGTAGAAGGGAAAGTACATAAAACCATGAATTTTTTATCTATATGATTGATCATAATTTTTTTATCTTAGGTCTCAATGTTTATATAGCAATCTTCATGATTGAAGATACAGTATCTTCAGTCTCCAATGTTTATATAGCAATCTTCAAGATTGAAGACATGGTATCTTCAATCTCCAATGTTTATATAACAATGTGCATAGACTGAAGATGGCATGCAATGAAAAAAGTTGATTCAACTTATTGTTATATAAACATTATAGACTGAAGACAACATGCAATCAAAAAAGTTGAATCAACAAATTCAACAAATTGTTATATAAAAATTATAGATTGAAGATAGCATGTGAACATTGTACGCAGAATAGTTGTTTCTACACATTGTTATATTAACATTGTAGATTGAAGATAGCATGTGAACATTCAAAACAAAAACATATTTTTGAAGAGATCATTGAACATACATATATGTAATTAAAACACCAGATCTAAGAAGAATGATAATTGGCTAATTTCTTGCTCGCTCTTCCAAATTCTGATTGTAGTTCTTCTTCACGTTAATATTTTACAATACATGTTGAAATTTCATTATATTGGCTACAATTGTTTGCTTGAAAGCTCTGCCATTCAGCATCAGTACAAAATTGTAAAATCATCATCCTTGATAGAACGTTGTTTATCCATAGAAATATTTCTGCAGAAGGAAAGTACAGAAAAACCATCTGATTTTTATCTATATGATTCAGTCTATAATTTTTATCTTCAGTCTCCAATGTTTATATAGCAATCTTCATGATTGAAGACATGGTATCTTCAATCTCCAATGTTTATACAACAATCTTCATGATTGAAGACATGGTATCTTCAATCTCCAATGTTTATATAACAATGTGCATAGACTGAAGATGGCATGCAATGAAAAAAGTTGATTCAACTTATTGTTATATAAACATTATAGACTGAAGACATCATGCAATCAAAAAAGTTGAATCAACAAATTCAACAAATTGTTATATAAAAATTATAGATTGAAGATAACATGTGAACATTGTACGCAGAATAGTTGTTTCGACACATTGTGATATAAACATTGCAGATTGAAGATAGCACGTGAACATTCAAAACAAAAACATATTTTTGAAGAGATCATTGAACATACATATATATTTAGTTACAAAATATTACATGCTAGATTGAAGATAGTGTGTGAACATTCAAAACAGAAACATATTTTTGAAGAAACATTACATGCTAGATTGAAGATAGCATGTGAACATTCAAAACAGAAACATATTTTTAAATAGATCATTGAACATACATATATATTTACTTACAAAACATTACAAAATGACCAGCCTGTACATGCTGCAAAATAGGCATGGTTTGCACAATTGTTACATGGTCATGCATTGATATATCCACTTACAAAACATTACAAAATGGCCAGCCTGTACATGCTGCAAAATAGGCATGGTCTGCACAATTGTTACATGCTCATGCATTGATATATTCAGTTACAAAACAAAATGACCAGCCTGTACATGCTGCAAAATAGGCATGGTTTGCACAATTGTTACATGCTCATGCATTGATATATCCAGTTACAAAACATTACAAAATTACCATCCTATAGATGCTGCAAAATAGGAATGGTCTGCACAATTGTTTCAAGGACTGCAAATTGTAACCATTTCTAAATCAAACATATATTACGCAAATAGGCAATGCTAAATAGGTATGTAGAATTGATTAGTTTACCATAAATCTAGGGAATGGTTCTGGCTCCTCCTCCATAGGACTCTCTGTTGAAGTTTTAGTTGAAGTAGCTGAATCAACATGGGGTGTAACAGGGGTAAGATGACCAAACATATGTTCATCTAAAAGCCCAGAAAATTGGAACTGTTTGACAGGGGAGTGAGGGGGGCTATGGCTAGTAGCAACTTGGAACTTGGTAAGAGCAGCGTATGCAGGGGTTAAAATGTTGTACATATCTCTTAAAATGTTATGGTGTTCAGGTAGGGGAGTTGATGGAGTACTCATCTGCTCAAAACTAGTTGTAACTTGTGTTGTATTACCAAGTAGGGGAGTTGGAGTACTTGTCTGCCCAAAACCAGTTGTAACATGTGTTGTATTACCAGGTAGGGGAGTTGATGGAGTAGTCGTTTGCCCAACACTAGTTGTAACATGTGTTGTATTACCATTCTTGACCTGCCTTTGTTTCTTTCTCAACTCTCTCCTTTTGTTTTTGAAGCCTTTCCTCCTCCCTCCTCTGTCTCATTATTTGTCTTTCAATTTTTTTCTCTTCCTTATTTTTTCTTTGCTCAATTTAACGAAGCTTTTTTGCTTCCATCTATTTTTTCTTCCTTTCTTTCAGCTGTTGAAGTTCAGTTTTCCTTGCTTCTTACTGTTCTTGCAAAGCTATATAATCATTTGACGTTAGAATTTGAGATGTTTTGCCCAATCTTAGTGCATTATTGTCAGATGGAATGGACCTCTTTCTAACCCTTTCAATGGGCAGCTTCAGAAATTTGCTTAAAGAGCCTTGACTACATAGCACCTCTTCATCTGTTGTTTCCAAAGCACCTTGGCTATATTCAGCTTCATTCAATTCAGCTTCATTCAATTCTGAATTTGTAGAACCCCATATTGTTGTATCTGCATAATAATGAACCACCTCATTGCTTGGTATTGGAGGTGGAGAAGGCATGCTTAAAGATATTTCCTCATTTTGGAAATCAATTTGCACTCCTAAGTTTTCTGCTCTTTCTTTAACCCAATTTGGTGGGTCAAACTGAGTTGGTAGACTTAAGTCATTGTCATTTTGTGTTTGGCTGACATGAGTATGAGTATGTGAACTTTTGTCTTCATCTGGGTCAGATGTGCTGTTGATTTTTCTGCTGTCATTTGTTTCAAACATTCTTCCACTTGAGTTTCTTCATAACCAACCATCCTCAAGATGCTTGCAATGCCTTCAATCTCATTGTCTTCTTCTATATTGAATGCTTCACTTGGCTTCATGTCCTTACAAAGTGCATCTCTATCCAATGGCCAAATTCCAGTCCTACGAAAACCTGCTTTGATGTTTTCAGGCACAAGAGCAAGATTGAAAGCTTTGCTTGCAATTTCTGCCATTTCTGCTCTTCTTATTTCTATGTGTGGATGTTTTGCCATCCACTTTGACCTCTCTATTTTAAAATGTGTCTTGAATGGAGAAAAGACACTTACATCCAAAGGCTGCAGTTTGTGGCTGGTATGGGCAGGCAGTGTGAGAAGATCAATACCTAGAGATTTAGCTTCTTGGATAGTGGTTAAAGCCACATGGCTCCCATGTCCATCAAAGATAAACAGTTGTCTGTTTGTGGGTGAAGCCCCACCTGGAACTGATCTAGCATTGAAGTGATGCAGCCAATTCAAGAATAATTCTTTAGTCATCCAAGTGTGTGGCTGTGCTGCCATGCAAGCTCCCACTTCACAATTAGCAATGTAATTGTTTAGTTTTTTTTTTCCTTGAAAATATAGAAACCTAGTATGTTGTAACCTATTGCATTAATACAAGACAGTATTGTAATCCATTCTCTACTTTTAGATAAAATATATGGCACACTTTTGCTACCCACTTTTGCAAGCACTTTCATTCCACAACTTCTGCCTGCTTGCACACCTGTTTCATCACAATTCCATATCTTGGTTGGCCCATATTGATTAGCTTTGTAAATTTTTTCCAAGTTGTCATAGAAATCAGCCACAATACTTGGTCGCAACATTAGTGCTCTGTCCCTATCTAGACCCTCGGTTGTCCGTAGTGTCAATTCTGGATGATGTTTGCGGAAACTCATCCACCATGATCTTCCTGGTAAACCATTCTTGAATGGATTTGGCCTATTTTGACAGATGTGGGCCACATGTGATTTTAGTTGAATAACCTCCAATCCATGACCAATTTGAGCTAATTCTTTGCACCACTCAACTACTTCTTTCTCTTCTTCCATAGACAAGATTGTTGGTGGTCCTTTTCTTTTTGTTGTTGTTAGTCCTGATAGCCAATATGTTAAACTAGTAGCAGGAATTCCCCACTTTTTAGATGCTGCTCTTATTGAAAGCCCATAGTCCTCAACATCTTCCATGGCATGAGACATATCTTCTTTTGTCCATGTACTATTATTGCACTTTGTCTTTTTTCTAGAATGTTGAGAAGTTTGGACATCAACATCCATAGTCTCCGCATTGTTATCAGTAGGTGGGTTGGCTGAAGTCTCACCATCATCTGAGTCAACCACTTGAAATTTCACACCCCGTGGTAAACGAGTTCTTGACATTCACTTTGTTCTCTTGCTTTTTCTCTTTCCTGCAGCCATAATGCCTAGAGAAAAAATTATCAAATATTAGTTATTTTGTAAAGGCATGTAGTAATATATCAAGAAAAACCATCCAGACCAAGCCTTTACAAGTGATCCATGAATACAATGTGCACATCTTTCATGAAAGTTGCAGGTGTATTTGAAAGTCCAAACAAAAACACTAAACTCATAATGGCATTAGCATTTTTTATAAGATTTTTCAGAACATCTTTTCTTAATCTATAATTGACAGTGTCTAAATCTCAAATCTATCTTAAAATAGACCATTGATCTTCTTATCTACCTTGCATCAGAAACTAGTTCTTGATCATACAACAGTCTATAAAAAAATGCAAGGTACAATTATTTTTAACAATAAGTAGCTTGGTTTTCAAAATATGTTCAAACTGTCACTTCCACTCATGTAAGTTCAGACACTTTCAACACGAAAGTATTCCAGAAACATGAACCAAGCATTTGTTCAAACATGTTTTATCAAAACTATAATTTTGATAATTCAGGAGCAAAGAACAGAACTATTTTTTTCTCACATCAAACATGTTTAACAAACCATGAGGTGTATTTATTTTATTAAGGGATAACTACAATTGAATGTGCTGCTTGAATGGCAAGCAACTATGATTAGAGCAATATCAAATGCATACTTTGATTGTTCTTGTGTTCTGTTCTATTTCACTGCTACTAGTAACTGCAACATTGTTCTAGTTTCTGTTCATGTTATGGCATCACTGCATAGTACCTAAATGCTCACTAGCTGAACCATCTTTTAGTAATATCTTTCTTTGCTAGATTACGTGTATAAGTATATTATGGGTACTAGGTATCAGTATGTTTACGGAAGAAAGTAATTTCATTAATTGACTTGTTTCAACAAGAATTAATATAGGACATGTGAGGCAACTGGTTTCTCGAACAGTCATGAATATCCATAAGGACTACAATTATTTGACATGGGAGACTATATGAAAGAGCCCAAAATATGCACAAATAACTGGGTCCTCTCCCCTATCATTTCATTACTATTTTTATCATTACCGAACGTCTTTTTACTATTTTTAATTTTTTTAAATGATTTTTTTCTTCAACTAAATAAATTCAGTTCGGAAAAATTGAGGTCAGAACTTCTTCCATTAAGCCTGAAAAATCTTTTACGGCTTCACTCTACAAATGGGTACAATATATTAAGCATTGTATCCCCTTCCTCTACTCGTTTACTACATAACCGTGGACGCTTTCGAACAGAGAAGACAGATTCATTAAATTTGAGCAAACACTCGATGTTACAGAAGAAATGCTCAGGATTCAATGGAGGAAGAATTTATATGATTCTTGAAAAATGAGACATTTAATCAAAACATTTTTGACATATTTTGGGCTCTTTCATATAGTCTCCCATAATGCAGACTATATGAAAGAGCCCAAAATATGCACAAATAACTATCTCCAATAATGCACAAGTATTTAATAGATAATAGATGAAAAGATGAAAATAACTATCTCCAATAATGCAGTCTATGCTTGCAACTTTAAAAAAAAAAATCAAAAGATTTTTTATAAGGAATATTGACAGGAGTATTAAGAGACTAAGTTTGATGAAAACATTTGCTACTTCTGCTTTCCCAAAAATTTGAGTTGTCTAGTAATCTCTTTACAGCTCTGAAGTCAATTTTTATAAATAATCTATTTTAATTTATATTAAAGATCTTGGCTTATATGATTGTTGTTCATGCACAACTTTGATTTCACATACAGTCTACCTGGATATCTAATATAAATTAAAATAGATTTGTAATTTATACTTTTCATATGTAAACAAATTTCCTTCTCAGATGAATATAAATTAAAATAGATGAAGGAAAAAACAACATACCTGAATAGTAAACACCAGAATAGTCTTAATCTGCAGTCTGATATGTTGAGCTGTTTGGTAATCTCTTGACAGCTCTGACAGTATGCAGAGAGAATGAGAATGTATGCAGAGAGAATGTATGTAGTTTGATACAGAGAAAGTAAATGGTTTTATTGCATCGCATGTCATATGAAATTGAAATTGATTTGGTTGATTCGTGGCTTATATGAAATTGAAATTGGTTTGGTTGATCCGTGGCTTGTAAATGTTGCATTCTTATTGGATAAAATAAGATGTCAAAGATTGAAAGAGGCAATTTTAAATTTTGTCATAGTAGTTGGTTGATATTGTTGGAATTGGTGAGTCTCAGAGCTGGTATTTGAATTTTTGCAGGTACTAGAGGCTCAACATTTATTGCTGAGAAGTATTCACAGATAGTACGAGTGATTGATAGGAAAAGTCTACACTACCAACATTTTTTGTTCAGATTTAATGAGAGATGGTAGTAGATATTGAAAATAGAGTTTTCTATATTAGTTAAGATGTGCACTAGAACTTGAAGGGATTAGCCTACTTACTAAGTAGGTAACAAGTACAAGTTTGATTATTTTGTTCATTTGTTTGGACAAAAGTGAATGTAATTTTTAATATTAGTTTTGTTATCTATGCAGAAGTATTATGAAGTTGTTATAAATAATATTTTATTGTGTCATATTCAATGTGTAATGAATGATAAATGTTTATTATTTTTTTATTGATTATTGGTAGTTGCACAGTTTTTAGTATATCTATGATTAACACAAAAATATATAAATATTGATATTTAAATGTTCAATTAATAGTTTGTATCTGTTCAGTTAATACATAAAAATATCACAAGTATCACAACTATTAGAACGTGCTCCACTACTGGGTCCTTCCCTAGTGGGTAGAAGAATTGGACATGTGCCATTTCATTCTATGTCGTCCTACATCAGTAATTTCATGTATTCACGCAAAGGTAAAAATGTGCTGAACAACTTTGGCTGCGAGGAGGACGCAGGCCGTGATTAGTTGAAATTCAAAATTGGAAACAACTACCTATAGATGGTTAGTTTCATGAGTGAGAGCAATTGCTTTGGAAATTAAGGCTCAATTATTGTTATTTTGGGAAATAAAACAACTATTCTATTATCATCATAATCAAAGCATTCTTGAGACTTGAATGAGAATTCGAGCTCCTAGAGAATAAAATTGTCTAAGCAAAGCTAGGATTTTCAAGCATCTTCTTTTTATGGGTAGGGTGTTCTTGTCTTCTCTATAAGATTGTAGTTTTCATAATTGTATGTGGATTATCTTAAGGGGTGTAAAGAAAGGGTTTTAAATTTGTATCTCAAGAAAATATAGTAAAATTGAAGCCCTAGGATAATTCAAAAATATTTTTGAAAACACTAGTTATCTGAGAACTTTCAAACTGAGTGAATCGAGCACAAAATCAAGAGGAATGAAGAGATTCATGGAGGACAATTTAAT
>VDFB02373212.1:0-41816 GCA_007258455.2 Sequoia sempervirens | reverse complement strand
ATTTATTTAACTAAGGTAGAAGAATTTATAAAAGTGAACAATATAAATAAATAATTAAATTTATTTATATGTAGATGACTTTAGGGTATTAATTAAATAATTTATATTTAATTAATTAACAAGCTTGATGACCATTTTTAGACATATACAATCACCATATTGCAAAATCTGATAAGTTCTAAGTTTCAGTATTTGTTAGTAAGGTCCCTTTGTGATTACTAGCATTTTCATATTTATCACTGAGTTGTTTATGCATTGTCAAGACCTAACATTAGAGACCTTGGGGTTATCTCTTGAAGCTTCCTGATAGAGATTTACCTTTCAAGAGAGATAGGATTTCCATATTCTGTCTAAGTTGTTGTTGTGCAGAAAACACCATCAACACCACTGAGGCTACATCTAGCAATTATGATCCATACATTCATTTTGATCTACCATCACCACATGATGTGGAATAGATGAGTGAGTTGGATGCTTTGTGTAATTTGTGTGCATGCTTCACCAATGATTATTAGGAGCATACTAATTTATTATTGATGAGTATGGGATCCCTCTTGATGGTATATCAACAAATATTTGATGAAATTTTTCTAGGTAGAGGATCTAGGGTATGTCATTATACTAAAGTTAATTTGTTCTCTTTTATTCAACACTGTATTTTATTCAAATATATATATATATTTTTTATTGTTATCACTTTCTTTTATCAAAATCCTATTTGATTATCTATGGAGGTCGAAAAACCATAAATGGGGATTTGACTAAGGCAAGCCTCTAAAACAAACACCCAACATTTTTCGTCCTTTTTTCCTTGTGTGTAAGTTCAAAAATTTGTTGGAAAAATGTTGTCATTGATGTCATAAGTGTAATTATGAGCAGTGTCAATCATGCAAATGCAAATGAATATTTTGCATAAAGTCAAAGGCGGATCTGTGATATAATGAAAAGTTGCAAGAAGTTGTTTCAATAGTGTTTCAAGCTTTTACCGTCAACAAATGGTTGCAAATTATAATATTTCTTATGTGGCTTAATTGGTACTTACTTCTTCATTGAAGTGGCATCAATATTTTTCTGAAACCTTTGAACTCGTCCCTTTGATTTGGTGACAACATGAGTTGAAAGTGAACAATAATGTGGTCTACATTGGGGTGACTTAAGTGGTTTGGAGTGATAGTATTTTCACTCCCTTCAACATGGCGATGGTTGTGAAATCAAGGTGGGACCGAGTGTTGGTAGTTGATGACATTTGGTGATGTCAGTAGGTGTATAAGCGGCAGTTGCCTGCCAGGCTGCTAAGAATTCAGTGGGGCTCAGTCAAGACCCGTAGGGAAGCGGGGATTGGTGGAAGGTAATCCATGATGAATGAGATGATTGACACGTGGCAAGGTGATGTGTATAAATGACTTGGACAACAAATCAATGACATATGGCAAATGATTACTTGTTAATTTTGCATCATTATTGCAAATCAACAAAGGTTATCTTGGTCAGATTGACAGTTAAGATGAGATGAAGGATAATCTAATGGTTATCGCTCAAATCATATGTGATAGGTCAAACGTGAGTGTTAGAAAACAAGCAGCTAGGCAAAAGAGTGCAAATAAACACCAAAACAACCCCACACCTTTAAGATTAGCCTGTTGGAAACAAATGCAAGATGCGCCAACAAATGGAACTTTACAATTCCTATTTAATCGATCCTTTGGTTGGCCCTTCGATCTTGATGTATGCTCCTTTGGATGACAAGTAGATGCAAACTAAGTGATGTTGTGAGGATGAGTTCAAGTGGATGAAAACAAGAAAATGGCTAAGTATAAGATGAGAAACAAAATTGCAAGAGTTTGGCTAGCACAAATGATCTCTCCCAAAATGAGAGAAAAGAGGGGGTATTTATAGGAATTTTGAGAATTCCTAGAGGAGATGGATGGTCAAGATTGAGCCACCAAATATCAAGATGTAGGGCTAAGGTGAGTTGAGAACTCACAAGCCGTCACATCTTGACATGTGGCATGTAATATAGCCCTAAAAAGTGAAGTGGACATGAGGTGGAAGGATGGTGCATGACATGGAGGGGGGGTACAAAGTACCTTGGGATTGGACAAGACTTCCCCATAAAGGAGGTCCTTGTCCCCATGTGGGTGGAGGACAGTGGAGGGAATTAAAAATTCCTCAAATATTCTCATGGGGAAGAGGGAAGGAATTTAAAATTCCTTAAAATGCATCGGGGATTAAAAGCAGAATTAAAATTCACATGGGGAAGTGGAGTGCCTTGTTCAAAAGGGGGAAGGCCTTTATTGCTGACCAAGGACACATGTCATAAAGGGAAGAGAAAAGGAATTTAATTGCCTTGAAGGGATAAAGGAATTAAAAAATTCCTGAGAGGCTGGATTAGGCTAGTTATGAAGGATTAGAGAACGGTTAGGTGGCTACAGGAGATTAGAGGCCAACTTAAAGCTGGAGGATGTGACACCCTCCCACCAAGGATTAGGCATGCAACATCCCAATGATGGGATTAGGAAGAAGGATTAAGATAAGATAAAAAATGATGGAGGATGATGAGGGAACCCAAATAAATGGAATATTTATTTAATCCAATTGATAGAAGGAGGATTAAAATATATAGCGCATTATTGATTAAATAATCTTAGATTTATGGTAATTAAAGCTATTAATTAAATAATAGCAGCATAATGTAAAATAAGATCTAAAGGGGATGAATTTGGATACCAAGTGTCCAAATTCTTAGACGCCTATAATATGTATTGTGAAAATATCTTTGGATTTAGTGAGTTGTTTAGCGATGTGTGATGGAGTATGGTCATCACATCTATTTCCTCACATTGTCGAAATTGAAAATGAAGGCTTATCAAAGTAGTGATAAAGTGATGATCACTACATCACTTAAATGAATGTGCATTCACTTTTACAGCGATATGGCGATAAGATGGAAACCGACTATGTATATGAATTTTTTTTGATTGATGATGTGGATACAGAAGGAAAAAAAACAATGACACATGGAAATCAATCATTCGTTGATTTTGCATCCTTGTTGCAAATCAACATTCGGTCAATCGATGTTTTTGATAATGGTGATTCATGTAGAACAACACAACTAGGGCATGAACTCTTGGCATGGGAAGACACAAGTGTTAGCATGAGTTCTTATGTAAACAAACACAACTATGAATGTGCTCAATCCAATGGCGAAGTAATAGCATAGATTCTCAAATTAACGAACAAGGGATGAGATTGATCCAAGGAAGAAGATGATCAAATATAATCACTTGCATAGATTATCAGGTAGATATCTAGGACGTATTTTTGCTAGCTATTGGATGAAGATGAGAGTTCTAAGGAAAATAAGAACACACAGTTTGAATTGGAATCCACTGCACAAGAAGATGAAATGACATAGAAAACCCTAGAAATAACTCACCAAAAATGAAATGATTCATTAGGGTTATAGTATGATGTTTGTTGTTTCTTGGAGAAGGAAGAAATTGATATATAATAGCACTTCAGTTATATGAACTGGTTGATGAGTGTGAAGAAAGAAAACAGTCAATGAGTAAAGTGTATTACTGTAACAGTTTATCAAAATTTGGAATGTACATTTGAAGTTGTTTATATTTGAGTGTGAGAGTGAAAAAAGAGAGAAAAGTTATGTACTGAATTGATGCATTATAGGTTTTGTAGGACCAGTTTATGCATACTTGAATTTGTAAATTTCTAGAGGTGGTTTCCTCAATTTATGTTGAGTTGGAGCTCAAAGAAGGCTGTTGTAGCATCCTTGTAGTTGTAGCTTCTAAAACAAGGAGTTGGTGCTTCCTTAGGGCTGAATCCCTTAAAATTGTAATTGAACTTCATTGCTTGTGAGGCTAGATTAGGATAGTAGATCCTAGCAGCATTTCTCACTATGGTTTTTCCCATTTATGGTTTTCCACGTACATCTGGTGTTATGTGTTGTTATTTCATGTGCATGTGATTGTTATATTGGTTTATGTTTTAATCTGGACTTTAAGTATTTTAGACAATTATTTGCTTGAGGGATTTAAGGATTAAAAGTTTTTAGATCTACCGATTCACCCCCCCTCTCAATAGATTGTTATGTTCCAACAAAATTCAATTATAATGAAAATTTTCTATATTCTTACACATTTATTTATTCAGTCATCTAGGAAAACAACATGTCATGAGGGCATCCACACATGGTGCTGGTGTCTGAGGTTGGGGCTTCTTATAAGATGCATAATCACCTTTACAATTTGTACATTCTATTTATGTTGTCACTAAGTTGTGATTTTTTGTACAAAAGAAAATATTTTCACTAGTAGCTTATAATTAAAAACTTTATTGAAATTGTATTAATTATTTTTACTTCCAGATATATAATCCTCATATAAAAAGGATAAATCAATGTTAGGAGAACATATGATTCATATGAATGTAATAATATTGTAATGGTGTTAATTCACACCCTTAGGCAAATTCCACATTTACATTACCCCCTACCTTATAGAATTAAATCTAATAATGTAATCCATACACTCACCACCTTTCCATGTCCACTTGGAAAATCATTTGTGTGTCGGTGGGGGAATTTCTATCAGGGATGCTAGTGCAATGCGCAGACATTCACGCAACATGCTTTCGTCTTGACAAGATTCCTGCCTCTAAAATTTGCAGAGGCATTACACTCCTCCATTGGACATGAAGTGTAACGATTGTTGCTTCCTTGACCAAATTCAAATGGCCATTTTTCCTCCTTTCATTCAAATTGCCTATTCTTCCATTCATTCCTTCTTCTAGACAGCTTCTTGGATCAATTCACTCTAGGCTTCAATCTACACACTCACTTTCAACTCCTTCAAGTTGCACCACCACCTCCATTGTAGTTGCAAGATGTTGTTTTGTTGGCTCCTCCTCTCTATTGTTGTGACAACATTGGCTTTGGAGAGCTTGCAAACTCGCTCCTTCCTCCATTTTCCTTGAGAGCACATGGTTGAGAAGGTGATATCAACCATTTGCATTCACTTTGCATTATCGCGTTTGTATTGCAGCATATTTTTGGTTGAGTATTGCTTGGTATTTCCATTTTTATACTCTCTTTATCATCTTTCTATACAATCGTTGTTATCTAGTTGTCTGTGGAGGTGGAAACACCAAAGAAGGGGACTGATTGAGGCAGTCCTCTAAACAAAGCCCCAACATTTTCTCATTCTTTTGTGTGTAGGTACTTTTCGGTTGGAGCTATTCGAAGAATCAAAGTTGTACAAAGTTCGGTACTATCTTCTTGTCCTTCCTTTGTTAATTCAAGTGTATCTAGTTAAATTATTCTTCTTGTTGTACTCTATTTCTATATTTCCTTTACATTCTGGTATAGCATAATATCTCTTAGTTAGACTGTTAGATGCATTTTTAGTGTTTTTATTTGTCTTAGAAATCCTCTATCTGTACAAATTCTAGCACCCCATTCAGATGCCAGTACACCGCAATGGAGTTTGTGTCCTAAGCTATCGTCCTCAGGTAGTGAGTTGTCTGAGTTGCAAATTGAACTCTGGGAATCTTCTCGCTTGAATACTTGAAACGCTTAGGTTAACAGGACAGTAAAAACCAGATTACTCTTCCTTTTCGACCCTAAACACTTAAAATTTCCAATCACTTAACAAAGCTTGAGGTAGATCAGGGCATCCTATTGCTTGGGACCCTCCCGTGACTTCGAGTCTCAGAGCAATCGATCCCCCTCCTCTACAAATAGATTTAGTTCTTAAAGAAAATACTTTTTTGTTGTAAGGATCAAATTTACTCCATTACATTTTTGGTGAACTCTAAGTTCTATAGAAGTTTGTATTTTCTTTTCAAAGTTAAAATAATATATATATATACATATATATATATGTATGTATATATGTATGTATATATATATGTATATATATATGTATATATACATATGTATATATATATATATGTATATATGTATATATATATGTATATATATGTATATATATGTATATATATATGTATGTTTATGTATCTATATGTATATGTACATGTACATGTACATATACATATACATATACATATATACATATATCTTTTTTTCTTCTAATTTGAAGCTAGATGCAATGAGTGTTGTAACACTCTCATGAGTTTTACAACCTAGTCTATCTCTTCTGATGATATAGTTAGAAGAAGCCTTAGACAAGTTTAAACATGTAGTTCACTCAAAACCTCTTACTAGTCCTTTCAAAATTGGACCATGTTTTATAGTAGAACAATATTCAACAAGCTTGCCACCTAACTATTCTCCACCTTTTTTGGGTTTTCATCCTTCCTCACCAATTGATTCTAATCCTGCTATTGATCATGATGTCATTATTAGTGTTCCTTTTGAGAAAATTCAAAATATAGAGGTGAAACAATGAAAAATAGGTGAACCAAAAATATGTAATTGGTAATAAGGGGGTTATGATGCAACTATTTTACTTTATTTCATTAGGAAATGAGATCCCCACAATGAATTGACCAACAACCCTTAGGTGAATCCACCCAAAGTGAGAATCTTCGTATTTCCTTATGCTTGAAGGATGAGAGTCAAGGTCAAACAACACTTTTGGGAGAAAAACTAAAAATAGCAAATCAACTCCAAAATGCAATATAACACTTGAAACAACAATATTAAACTACAAACCGCAGCCTCGAGTTTTGGGAGTCAGATATGTCCCCTCAAGTTCTGGGGTTGTCTAGTCCTCATCCTTCATTCGACATGCAGTCAGTTGGTTGTTCATGCCCTGTTTCTATTTTCTTGTCCTATTTTGAACTAGCTTATTTTTGGCCCTGAGGGATCTCCGTGTAAAGGGTAAAACACCCTATAAATGTTGCTTACTTTATCAAAAATAATATTAAACTCAATATTAGTAGAACTAGAAAATAAACCGCAGATCAGAAAAGGGAGAGATGTGTTTACTAGTCACCAAGAGGCAGTTTCTAAAGGTTGAATGGGACTCATTCGCCCATGGGAAAATGGGTCTTTTGTTAGGGTTTTTCAAAAAAAATCAGGAACCTGTGATGTTGATCTGTAGCTTCTGATTTTTCTAGGTGTCAGAAAGTTAGAAATTAGATCTGTAGGTTAGATTCCGTGATTTGACAACTTTGACAACTTTTCCAATTTTTCTCTTCAAGAGGTCTTCAACCTTTCTTCCACCTAAATCTACAAAACACACACAAGAGGGGAATTTTTTTTTTGGTGAATGGGGGTTTGCCTTGGTCAAACCCCATTTTGGTAATCAAACCTTGAAAGGAATAATGCATGAAAGAGGGAATGAACAATGAACAATGCTATGTTACCACTCAACAAAACCTTGAATGAAACTTTGATAATGGAGATCTTAGAAGGTACAACTTGCACGAAATGGTTGAATTGGATGTGGATCTTGACACTTGAATTGATGCTTGAATGCTTGAACTTGATCTTGAAACCTACATCACAATGTTAGCTCCAAAAACATGCATGATACAAGAGGACTTTGACATGATGAATATATCTTGAATGTTGCAATAAATCTCTGATATATTTTCTCTTGAATGTCTTTCATCACAATATTAGCTCTTGTAAACTTTCTCTCAAAGTTCTCTTGAAAATATCTTGAATTTCTAGGTGAAACTTAGAAAATAGCCTTGTATTTATAGGTATGCATCCTTAATTTCTTGAAACTAAAATATCACACGCTGACATTGAAATATGGATTTGGACATGTTAAAATACCACCAAAAACATAATTTAAATTTAGGTTCAAATGCCTAGGGAGGACCCATTCGCCCATGGGCAAATGGGTCCCCGGTCCCTATTCCTGGAACACACATTGCTCAAGGTAAATTTTTATGTGTTGGAATTAATTATTGTCGAGTTTCCCCTTTAGAAAATGTAATTTATTAGGCTTGTAAATGAATAAAAGGGCTTATTAAGGCCTAATTAAGCTCAATTTAATTAAGAGGGCCCAAACAAGTATGAAAATGTAAAGGGACATTTTTCAACACTAAATTAAGGAATTATTAAGTCCATTTTAATTAGGAGGGCCCAAACAAGTGTGAAAATGTAAAGGGATACATTTTTCTACACTACATTTAGCCCCCATTTTAGTGAGAGCATGACCTTGTGTCAAACAAACACTAAAGTAGATAATCAAGAGAGGTCTAACTATACAATTGTTGGAAAGATAAGATAAAAAAGATCAAGGAGGATGATCAAGCCCCCAAGATCTAAGATCTCATGGAAAAACCAACAAAGGCACAAGGAGACACATGCCTATGTTAAACATATATATGCAGCAATGACAAGATACTCAATCATACAATGTCAAAGACTAAAAGAAAGTGAAAAACAAAAATAAAAAGGATGGATCAAGCCTCAAATGTCCAACTCGATGTGGATCAAGCCTTAGTTGTTTGTCCAAAAATTCTTACAAGTGGAACTCATTGTCTACTATGCAAACAACAATGTATGCTCACACGGGCTAGTGAAATCCTGTGTCCACTAGGTGAGCCCCCAAGGGTGGAAAATGAGAGAATCTTATTAGGCTCCCATACCATACCAAATTTATACCTCTGATAACTTTAATAAGGCATCACATGATACAAAATTTGAGCTTCATAAGGCTTAGCAAGTTGTGTTATGCTAAACACTTATGAACAAGCAAGGCTCCACAGGCAAGCAAAGTGTGTTATGCTTGGTGACCATGAAAAAGGGTTGTAACTTCGAGCTTCACAAGGTTAGCAATTTTTGTTATGCTAAAAACTTATGAACAAAATGAAAACAGGATAAGACATGTTCAAAGGGATTTTTCTTTGTTCATGTAAGGTATCCTCTTATAATGTCTCCAAGAGAGGAAAAGTCTAGGATAAAAGATTCACAACTTAGGGAATGCAATGCATAACATCGCCACTAAGAGGAATTGTATGCCAAGAAAGGTCAATCTCTTGGAGGACATCAAGCCCAATGACACCACCAAGAATAAGACACATCACGTGAAGTAAGAAGACCGCACTATGAAACATAAGGTATAGCCAAAGATCTCCAAAATGATAATGCCAATGTATGCCCCTACTTGAAATGAATTGCTAACACCATGTTGTGAGCAATTACTTTAAAGTAGAAAATGATAAATTATAACAATAAAGAAGACATGAGAGCTTATTTGGAAATCCCTATGTCAAACATATGTTTCTAAATGAAGCTACATCATGAAAAAGGGGTTACCCCCAAATAAAATCCCAAATACATAAGGGATCCATAGATTTGGGGTCAGTGTATGTCTTTGCTACAATGATATTATAGAGCTCAGAAACATCATCATTCCCCAAATGACTCATGGAACTTGAAGAGTGACACATAGAGAGTGAAAACAAAGAAAATATTTTGGGTCAACATGGAAGAGACCTAAATATCTCAATGTCTTGCATCATGCCCAAAAGGAAAACACGAGACAAAAGAAAAGATAAAGGTTTACGACATATAGAAGAATGTAGATACAAATAGAAGAATGAACATAAAGACACATCAAATAGAACAATACGGGGGATCCCATTATGCACATGAAATCACACAAAGAACATGAAAAAGAAAATAAATATAAGACTAGCAAGGCACATGCAATTCAACCTATAGTAGGTTATCTACATCCCAATTGTGTTCATCATATGCGTATGATGAACAACTAGCCAAAGGGACAACGTCAAGTGCCAAACTAGGACAAGGCTATCTAACTCCTTGCCCCCATTAAATGCAGGATAAGGATGAGCCAAGATAAGTGGTGAGAATGAGATCCTTGCAATATAGAAAATGATTTGCAATGAATGAAAATCATTTAATAGTGAGTATGCTAGGATCCTACAACAATTACATGGCAAGGAGAAAAGTTCATGTAATTGCTATCCAATTATGTTGTCATATGTAAGAAATATTAAGAGTAAAATCACTTAATATCAGCTTCAATGCAAGACACTCATCAGTAAGATGTCTGAGAGTTCTATGACATGCACAATAATTCATGTTATTAGGCTTAATGCTTCTACTAGGAGGTGGGAATTTAATCCATCCTAGATGAAGTTGTTCCATTTGTTGTTCAATTTCTATTTTAGTATGTAGGAATGGCAACTCTTTGACTTTATAAGGTTTAGATTTCTTACTTGTTTGAGAAAATTGTTGAGGTGGATTCAGAGGAGGACCTAGAATGGTCCTATCATCCTTGTGAGGGAATTTTTCATTATGAAGGAGGACACTTGTTTCCTTGGAAGATGTGGATGGAGGAGGATCTTGATATCCTAGTCCTTTAGTATCTTCAACTGGGATTTGTTCTAACAACTTATGAATCTTGTGCTCATTTGTTTTGTCACATCCTTGTTTAGCTAAGATCTTAAATCCTTGGCCATAAGTTTCTTCTAGGTTGATGGGTGTGTTGGTGCTTTATTAACATAGGATGGATGAGTATGCACTTGATTAGAGAGACTAGGTTCACTCATGGTTGGAAGTTTAGGCTTAGTTTGTGACACAATCTCAGGGTGTAAAAGAGCAAACATCTCTAATGGTGGAATAGTAGGAGGTATTGGTTTTTGCATGGAAGGGTAAGATGATGCATTGTTCTCAAGGTTTTCAAGGAAATTACGTATGAAATTATGCATGCTTTCATCATCTTCACCTAAGATTTCAACTTCAAGAGGACACTCATTAGGGTTTGGTTGAGCATTATTAGGTTCTATTGCATTAGGATCATTACCAAACACACAACTTGAGACATCAACTAAAGATGTTAAGGACTTCCATATATTACCAATACACGTGTCCATTACGCAAGAATGAATTGAAATGCAAAGAGATTACAAATTTTCAAATTGAAAGCAAGATGATTTTTTGATTATGCTATGCAAAAACCTGAAAATGATGTCTTTTAGATACAATTTTGAATTCAAACAATGCATTGAATTTGATAAATTAAGCTTAATATGAACAATTTAGATAAGAGAAATTCTAGAAAATGAAACAAAAGAGACATGCAAAATTTACATTGCATTTGATCAGGATCATTTATCAACCGAACTAGATGTTGCATTAGGTCCATTCATCACCTTTAATCCATTCATTAAATAATCTCATTTATCAAATAAACATTATCATTCAACCTTCATCATCCATTTAATTAAATAAATCAGGAATCCATTTAAATCAAATCCTAAATCACTTTCCATCCTTTTCTGATTTAAATAAATCAATTATCAAAGTCCAAAATGTCAACTCATCTAATCAGCATTAATCAGCATGATCATCATCTAATCCTAATCTAATGTTAATCACATCCCACTTGCATTATCTAGACCTAGCCACTTGCACAATAAATCAATTTTATTGATTTATTAAAACAATCATTTTCCCTCAACATGACAAGTCAAACAGGGCATTTATTGCTCTTCTTTCTTGTCCCCCTCTCAAAATTTATTGCAAATTTGAATTCAAAAATTCCCCCTCTTGGGCACTCTTCCCAAATCTTGCATATACATCAACTAATCATATGATGACAAGTGTCCTCAACTCATTGGCTTGTTTTTGATCCCACATTGGTCCCTCTTCAACACTTGGCATTTTGAAAATCTTTAAATACAAGCATCATCCTCAAGCAAATCCTTCACAATCTTCACAATCTATTGCAAGGTTACTCTCTTCATTTGAGATTTGATCTTGTTCATCATCACTCCACCATCTCCATTTGCATTTGCACAATTTGAGCTTTGATCAAGGATTGGGAAAGGGTCACTAGCACATGTGACACCAATCCACTATGAGATAGAGTTGGATCATGTCTTTCATATGCATTCTTTAGTTTATATTGTTCCATTTTTATTGCATGATTGATGTGTTTCATTATTTCATAGGGATGTTAAAATGGTGTTTTAAACTAACCATATTGCAGATTTTAGCATCCACACAAACTGAATATAGAAACACAGAATGTAGAAATAGTTATTTTGATGCTCAAAAATTTAGAAAAGGCCATGATTAGGGACTCATTTTCCCATGGGTGAATGGTCTTACTTCAAGGTTTTAAAAAATTAATTTGCATGTTTCTGAGGTGATTTCTATGGTTTTCAGATTATGGTTTCAGACAGGAGGCTACAGTTTCATATTTCTAGGAAATGAGGTCTAAATACAAGTGCAAAATAATGCTAAATGACAAGCAAGAAAACCTAATTTGAGATGCAATTTTGATTTAATTTTTTGATGTAAATGATTGATCATGCAATATTATGTAAACACTATGCAAAATGACTAAGATTTTTGAATTTAAAAAAATTTAAAAAATGCAAAAATGCAAACCTAAAACCCTAAATGAGATGAAAATCAATGCAATGCAAATTTATGCAAATCCTCGATCTAGGGTTGACAATGGACTCCAAAATCAGCAAGTTGTGATTCTCAAACATCAGGTTCACCAAAATGAAACAACAAAAAATAGGTGAACCAAAAAATATGTAATTGGTAATAAGGGGGTTATGATGCACCTATTTTCTTTTATTTCATTAGGAAATGAGATCCCCACAATGAATTGACCAACAACCCTTAGGTGAATCAACCCAAAGTGAGAATATTCATATTTCCTTATGCTTGAAGGACGGGGGTCAAGGTCAAACAACACTTTTGGGAGAAAAACTAAAAATAGAAAATCAACTCCAAAATGTAATCTAACACTTGAAACAAAAATATTAAACTCAATATTAGCATAACCATAAAATCAATTGTAGATTGGAGAAGGGAAGGGATGTGTTTACTAGTCACCAAGAGGCAGTTAATGAAGGTTGACTGGAACTCATTCACCCATGGGCGAACAGGTCTTTTTTTAAGGTTTTTTTGCAACCTTTGGGAGCCTCTGATGTTGATATGTAGCTTCTGATTTGTCCAAGTTTCAACATCGAAAATTCAAAAATTAGATATGTAGGTTAGATTTCGTGATTTGACAACTTTTGCAACTTTTTCAACTTTTCCAATTTTTCTCTTCAAGAGGTCTTCAACCCTTCTTCCACCTAAATATGTAAAACATGCACAAGAGGGGGAAAATGTTTGTTTTGGGGTGAATAGGGGTTTTCCTTGGTCAAACCCCATTTTGGTAATCAACCTTGAAATGAAATAATGCATGAAAGAGGGAATGAAGAATGAATAATGCTATGTTACCACTCAATAAACCCTTGAAAGAAACTTTGATAATGCAAATCTTAGAAGGTCTGCAACTTTCATAAAATGGATGAATTGGATGTGGATCTTGACACTTGAATTGATGCTTGAATGCTTGAACTTGATCTTGAAACCCACATCACAATGTTAGCTCCAAAAACATGCATGATGCAAGAAGACTTTGACATGATGAATAGATCTTGAATGTTGCAATAAATATTTGATATATCTTCTCTTAAATGCCTTTGATCAAAATATTAGCTCTTGTAAACTTTCTCTCAAAATTCTCTTGAAAATATCTTGAATTGCTAGGTGAAACTTAGAAAATAACCTTGTATTTATAGGTATGTATTCTTAATTCCCAAAATTCAAATATCACAAGCCGAAATTGAAATATGGATTTGGAGATGTTAGAATACCACCAAAAACATAATTTAAATTTAGGTTCAAAGGACTAGGGAAGACCCATTCACCCATGGGCGAATGGGTCTCAGGTCCCTATTCCTGGAACACACATTGCTCAAGGTAAAGTGTTATGTGTTGACATTAATTATTGTCAGATTTCCCCTTCGAAAAATGTAATTTATTAGGTTTCTAAATGAATAAAAGAGCTTATTAAGGCCTAATTAAGCTAAATTTAATTAAGAGGGCCCAAACAAGTGTGAAAATGTAAAGGGATACATTTTTCAACACCAAATTAAGATATTATTAACTCCATTTTAATTAAGAGGGTCCAAACAAGTGTGAAAATGTAAAGGGATACATTTTTCTACACTACAAGAGGATAATTTAAGAGACTTTCATATCACTTTATCAAATGATTATAACACTCAAGGTGTGCTTCTTGTTGATAATCTTCAAAATATGTTACTTGTTAATCACAAAGGCCTTGATTTTCTTCAAATATTGGTTGATCATTCAAATCCATATCCTTTCTTATTCATCCATCTTAGGAAACACGAGAGACACACAGTCTAATATCACAAGCACATAGTTATACACGCCAATGTCAAGAGTTACTATTCATATGGTGAGTACATCACTTGATACAACAATTGTGCCTTCTAGTGGTTTTTCTACTAGATACTCCTTTGGATTTTCCTTTGGTTTCTTTTGTAGTATTTTTGGTGCTTCTCATCCTTTGTTTGACTCAACCACATTTTACATCTCAACCTAATTTTACCACAACATCTGCAATAACTTCTATCATTCACACTTCCACTATCCAAACCTCCACGACTCCAATAAGCCATGCGCTTGATACACTTCTATAGAATATGGACCAAATGTAAAACCAACTTGCTAGCCTGACTAATACTTCTTCAAAAAAATTAGTGCAATCATACTTTCGGTGTAGCCCATTAGCCCTCCATACTCTTAACGCACTTTTTTTGCAAGTCTTTGAAGCACCTAGATTTAAAAAGTACAATGGAAAAGGGGACCCTCAATCTCATGTCTATGTGATTACTGCACTATGCATTGACTTTCCTTTTCATGATGTATTGTTAACAAAATGATTTTGCACTCATTGAAAGATACTGCATTGCACTAGCTTTGTTCACTTCCAGACAACTCCATCTATTCATTTGATTAAATAATTAATCTATTCCTTCAAAATTTTAAAGCAAATTTTGGTCCACAAGTCACTTTCATTGACCTCATCAATTGTAAGCAAGGACTCCATAAAAAAATAATGATTTTATCTTCTAATATCAATCCTTGTTTTCTCAAATTCCCTATACACTCCTTGATTCCAATGTATATAGAGCATTCATCGAAAACTTGTAGCCAACACTTAGAGAAAATTTTATTCATGAAATACCTTTTGCTCACCTTTGCACTACCCTTCATGATTATCAACAAAATGTGAGTCAATATGGGGGCTCTTCCTCATCAAATCACTCTGATAAATTAGGGTGGTGCATCTTCTTTTGAAAATCAAAAGAAAAGTAAACCTTTTAATCAACAAGCTGGCATAGTCACTATCTCTAAGGATTATGAGGTATTAACAGTAGAACCTTAGAGACGTAAACTATTTTCTAAACTATTTGATTCCTTGTATAGCATTATGAAAAAATGCTTAAAAGATAGCTTGATCACTCTTCTTGAGATAAGGCATCTTCCTTTGAATAAGCCTTGTCTTGTTTGGTATGACAAAAAAACATTTTGTCATTGTTTCAAGCATGATACAAAAAGATGTATGTAGCTTCAAAACATTGTTCAAGACCACATTGATAAGGGTACCATCCATGTAAGAAAAATAAACAAAATGCAAATAAATATGTTGCCAAATCGAACCAACAACTTTAAATCTACACCAATCCATTCCCATCTCATTCTACAAAATTTGTAATAGTTGGAACTTCTTCAACTTCTATACCATACATAAACATGGTTAATGTGGGCCCTATATCACTTAGAGCTTGAGACATAAACATTCCTAAAATTTCATTTACTTCTAATGATTTGCCTTACGATGGACAATATGGACCTTTGTATATTCCTACTTGGTTCAACCATAAAACCATAAATAGGGTTCTTGTTGATCCTACAAGCAAGGTTAATATTATAATAGAAAAAATATTGTTCATTAATGATTTTCATAGAGAAAAATATGACAGCTCTTTTTTTACCATTCATACACACAATGGTCTCTCTTTGTCTTCTATGGGTTCTATTACTTTGATGGTCTAGGTAGGACCCCAAGTCAGTAGCAACCACGTGTTGTCATCTTTGAGATCGATCTATAGAGTCAAACTGGGCATCCCATGGCTAATTTCAATAATGTGGTTGTTTTAGTGGTGCATAAATTTTTAAAATTTCCTCACAAAGGAATAATGCACAATATCCAAGACACTAAATATAAGCCACTAGTGTCTTGTGGAGATTTTTTCTATATCATTTATGGCCTACTCCAATAGGACCCTTGCAACCTCGTGGTGACTTATTATTCACAGCATACTCTAGATTTAAGTCAGGATGTTTGATGTCTCCTACTATTCCATTTGAATCACCTTTTGTGGTCACATCCCCCTCAATCATTCCATCGCATAGCACGTTTGTATCCCAACACCTACCTCTCGATGGCTAAGGATAAGTGTGCTCCATCGAGTTGGCCTTCCATTCCCCCTAAGGTTTCCCAACCTTCAACAATGCCTTTTGTTCCCCCAAATGTCAAAAATTGCAATGAGGGAAGGCACCCATGTTGGGAAAATCTTCCTCTCAAATTTTCCCTCCTTTCGTGGTTCCCACTATTCCTTGACCTACCCCATCGATAGCAAAAGGAAAGCAACCAGTTGGATAGAAATCTTCCCATACACCACATGTATCGCATCATTCAATGGTTCCCTATGTTCCTCGACTGCCCCTATGACAAAAAGAGGAAAGGCATTGATGACGTAGACTATGAAACATGCACCTAGATCTCTCTCCCTCTACCTATTGAGACAGTTGCTCCTTATCCTCGAAGACAACCTCACAATCAAAGTAGAGTGATGCCCTTCAAGCAGTTGTGCATGGACGCAACCACCATCGTAATAACCTTGTGCATGAGTGTAAGAATCGACGACAATTTTTTTCCCATGAGCAAGCTGTTATGCAAATGCGTGAATCTAAGCACCCTCCTCTAATGCGATCACCTCCAGATTTGGTGATGCCTTCTTCTCCTTCATCTCCATTGATAGTGGTGATTTCTTCTACACCACCATTTGTTCTTTCTCAGGATCCTAATGAACCTCCCTTGAAGCGGATGCAGGTGTTCTTGGCTCCTTCGATGGAACCGCCTCTCATTCCAAGCCTTTCAAATGTTGCATCATTTTTCAAAGTAATAACATGTTAAATACATCAATAATTTACAGTGCTACACTCTAACTTAGTCCCATTTCAATGCACCCATCATGAAGTCTTTCTAGATGTCCTCTTCCCCACCTCCGTTGATATCAATATTCCCCGCCCACCTCCCAAGCACAAACCAAAACATTATCCAAGTCTGTCTTAATGCAAAAAAAATAATCAAATCCAGCATCTCCATCCCATACAAACCCTTCTTCATCAATCTTCTTCGTAGAAGAAATGCATACTTCTATTGTGCCTATCACTACTCCTATTCCTAAGAGTAGCTATGATAGTTCTCTTGTCATTTTTCTAATAGTGACTCACCAGCTTCACCTCAATAGGAGAATATATTTGAGTCCATCGGAGACATTCCATTTTGTCTACGATTTTCACAAAATTGTTGACACTCACCTTAGAGGATGTCCAAGACGATGTTGTGCTTGCAGCTAGTTCCTTGGCTCTTGTTGCAAGCAAAACACCTAGTACCGCTCTAACATTACTTCCTCTACATGCCCGACCTCCCTCTCCCTATGAACAAGATTGGGAGATCGATAATCTATTAGGGTGAATACTTTAAAGTACTCTACTTATCTTTAGATTTTAGATGCTTTGAATGTATATGTTTTGTGTGCTTCCCTCGTACTTGCTTGTATATGTTTGTTAGAGGATCCATGATACTCTTGTAGGTACATGGATATAGGAGAGATGAAGCATTGTAAATTCCTCTATTTGTACCATCATTCTTCTATTTGTTGTATATTGATTTTCTTGATTTTGGAGATGATGCAAAGTGTTGGGACATTTAGGTATCTTTCACGACTCAAAATTTTAGCTTTTCTTTGTTTTCATGTTCACATTATTCCTTTCTACTTTTTTTACATTGTATCTAGGGAATGATGTCAATTCATGTATCATATTTATACATTACTATTATAGAATTATACTAACCTCAAGTCGTTGGATCCCTTCGTGTTTTGCATATGCACTCATGTTGTAGTTTCAATGTGGCATCCCTCTTCGAGTATGATATCATCTCATGAGCACATGTTATGTGTTTCATGCTACAACATCTTGCTTGATATTGTTCTTGCTAGCATCCTCATGTCTTATTTTCTCTCTCCTTAAAATAAATTGAGTCAAGCAATTATTTTAAGGGGAGCTACCACAGTGAATAAGCATATTTTCATTTAAAATAAAAAATATTATATTTTCCATGGTTGTTATGTAACACAATTTGCAACAACCATGATTCAATCAAAATCATTGTATGATCTCTAGCATAACACAACTTGTTTCCCATACTTATCAATTATCAAAAAAATCATTTATCAAAATCCTTTGTATCATGTTTTTCCTATGTGCTTGTTTAAATCCTTCTCATATTATTTTTTCCTAACATTTGTGTCTACAACTAACATGTTTTTGTTGAAAATTTTCTACATAATGTGCTTGTTTGTACAAGATATTTTTATTATTTTGCCAGTCTTTTCCCTAGGGGCACATCCATATGGATTGAAGACTATGCATCCTCTACAATATCCTTTGGTAATCTTTAATGTTACATCATTGTCTTTTTTATTTTAGCATGCATATTTAGTAAAATGCATATGCTTGCTAAAGTGGGGGCAAAATATAGTGTTGAAAATTTCATGCCCCTTCAATTTCACATTGTATAACACCTCCTCTTTAGGATGAAAAAGAAAATACTTTAATTATAGCATGATATCAAAACATTCATTTATTAGCAAAATTAGCCTATTGTTTGTTCTTTGGGTTTGATTTTTCCAAACGTAAGCGCTACATGTAGATGTTTACATGACGTGCTATCATCCCATGAAAATCCATAATTCAAACAATTGTTAAAGCATTACTTTCCTAGGACTCTTGCACTATAACGCTCCCTATTGGCAATCACGACTAACAAATGCACCTAAAACTTTCCATTTTTTAAAAAAGACTTCTCTTTGGCAAAGAGAGAAGGAGATTAATATTGATTCTTTCACATTTTTACTTTCGTTCTACAACTCTTGAAACTCTTGGAAAAATTTAGAAAATACAACACCCTTTTAGCTATTGCATTTTATCTTTTTCATGGTGGTACTATGAAAGGCATTTTAGTGACAACTTTGGAATCCTTTTGGGATTTTATGGTAGCTTCCAAGTGGATCTTTTCTTAAATTGATTGTCTCTTTCTCATTGTAGGTAATCTTAAAGATTTTAAATGCCATTTATATCATCACACAATAGTTAATTTGTTCTCTTTTATTTGGCATTGCATTTTGTTCAAATGAATGTAGTATCATTTGTTGTTATCATTTTCTTTTATCAAAATCCTATATGGTTGTCCATGGAGGTCAAAAGACCATAAGCAAGGGTTTGATTGAGGCAAGACCCTAAAACAATCACCCAACATTTTGTTCTTGCCTATGTGAAGGTTCATCAAAAAATTCAACTATAATCAAAGTTTGCTATATTTTGGAACTTTTACTTATTCAATTGTACAGGACGGCAATGCGTCACGAGGGCGTCCACACATGGCGTTGGTGTCCAAGGCTAAGGCTTCATATAAGCCGCAGAATCATCTTTATAATTTGTACATTCTATTTTTGTTGTCATTAAATTGTGATTTTTTTTACAAAAGCATATATTTTCACTGTAGCTTATAATTGAAAATTTTATTGAAATTGTATTAATTAGTTTCATTTTCAGTTATATAATCTTTAAAAAAAATGAGATAAATCAAAGTGCCAAGAAAACATCTGATTCATCCAAATGTAATAGTAGATTTGGTTCTCATAGAAAATACTGTTATGTTGCAAGGATCAAATTTACTCCATTACAATCTCATTATCATGCTTGTATTTTGTTTTAATTTCAAAAAAAAAATTGTTTAAGGCTACATTGTAAGTGCTCTTTCGAACTAGACTAATTTGTTCAAGCTAGTAGAAAGTTTATTGCTCAAGAGGAGGGCTTTGCGAAGCCAGTATAGTTAAATTCA
Organism: Sequoia sempervirens; assembly: GCA_007258455.2. Lineage (NCBI taxonomy): Eukaryota > Viridiplantae > Streptophyta > Pinopsida > Cupressales > Cupressaceae > Sequoia > Sequoia sempervirens. Next base: position 21,765 of record VDFB02373212.1, on the reverse strand, counting down.
TAATTAGTGAATAGTGAAACGGAATCTCTACTTTTACAGATCACATTGGAGAGTAAAACCACTAGCACAAATTTATTGCAATACTCAACAAGTGTAAGCCAATGATTCTTTGTCTTTTTATCGTTACATACAACTGCAGATGTGCATGGGTATTTACTAAAGTAAGCTACTATTCTAGTGACGTTATTCATGCTGCCAAATGTTAAGAAGCTGATGCAAGGTGAAGAGCAAGGGGATTACCTCAACCAATAACTAAAAGATAAGGCTCATTTATTTGTTAATTCCTATCAATAGGAGACAATATTGGATAGAGGTCAAAATAATTGCTATGTCTCACCATTTTGGAGAACCAGAAGTCCACATATTATCCTTTTGAGAAGAGGGAGTTGGCTGAGCAGGATTCCATCCTAAGATGTTACTTGTCAACATCTGAACATTTCTATTTCTTGATATCTTGAAAATCGGCCAGTGATTAACAACCCCTAGTAATTAATTTCAAGAACGTGCAACTGTGTTAACTTCAATAAAACCAAATAAGAGTTGTCTTGTCCTTCAAAATTTGTGAGCACTCTTTCATTTCCCTTCAATTTCTTCTTATTCCTTTTTATCACGAAGTCCAAGTTCCTCATTATAAGAAATCGGTCAGAAGTTATCCATAATACAATATTGTAAACATGAATTTTATATTTGAGATCAGTTATCATCGAACAAACGAATGTCTTTTAATGATTTCTACCGAAACATCCAACCATCTCATCCACCTCAAAGGGCCATGCTCACGTTTGTAGAATGTTAAGGTCTTGAAATCTTCCTTTGAAATTAAATTTCAAATTCAGACTTTGCAGATGTTCAAAATTGAGGTTCATTTGGAGAAATAAGTACTTCAAACTGTTTAGACCATGCAAATTATTTTCATTTTTATCTTATTTTGCATTTAACTTTTCTACCAATGAAACACTCATTGACATTATATTTATGATATAAACATACAACTTACAAGGCAAAGAAAAGGCATTTTATCATTCCATTCAAGCTTTCTCAACCATTCAACAAGAAATTAATTTAAGAGTATGGGCGAAGAAACCAAGGGTTTTCTGAAACAAAGAAAACAGTTTTCTATATTTATATTTGCTCGTCTGTTATGTCCAAGAGACCCAGCAATTAATTAACACAAATTGGCTTTAAAAGCAAGATCAAGTCCAATTTTTTTTATTTCAAAGTAGAACAATCCTTCATCTTTGCAAGAGGAATACCATTCACTAAAAGATTCTACCAAACGGCATTAATGGCTTTCCATTTGTTCTATAGAAAAAAATTTAGAAGAAAAACAAATAGTTTTTATCAACTCTCGAGCTTTCCGCATAAAATCAAACTAAAGCTGAATCTTCTAATTTTATGATAAAACTGCCACATACGAAGTCGAAGAGACAAGTTTCCAATGTGTGTTTATATTGGGGAAAACCCCCAAGAAGGTTGCTTGAGCAACTATTTACATTGTCTGTTGTAGTAAATCACCTTTAAAATCCATTTAGAAGCTAGAACAATGTCTTGGAGTTGAAAATTCTTCAAGCAAAGCCCGCCCCTATGTCTAGTACAAAAATATTACATTCCAATTAGTAGCATGCCTTATCTTGTGAGGAATGTCATCAAAAATGTAAAACCGTTACCATCATATCCTTTTGATAAAGCTAGCTGACATTAAAAAGCATTATTAAGAGATACGTATAGAAGAGTGAACTAAATAGCTGGCTGAAGTTTGAAAACATTAAGAAAAGTCTGAAACAAATTCTTCGACAGATGTTGGACATCCCAACAATAAGAAGAATATTATTGACATTTCTTTTGCTTCATTTCAATTCTATTAAAAAATAAAATGGCAATCTCTGTCCACCAAATAAAAAATTAAATTCAAATGAAAAAACAGACACAAGTGCCAAGAAGACGAACTAATGTTTTGTAAAATACACGTACACAGTTGCGTGAAACTAGTATGGTACCCAATGGTCAAGAAGGCCCCAGTTCAGCCGATAAATACTTGGTCCAGTTTGCTTTTCTGCTGGGATCACAGGCGCATAAGAGAAGAGCATGAAGTGGATCCTAGGGTATGAAACTAGATTTGTCTAAAACCCTTTACATCCGCATTTCAAGCTCCGTCAAGTGGTCAATGAAGAAATGACCTGCAATTTTAACCAAATTAAACCTCAATCTTAAAATAAATCTAGGGTTTTTTAGGGTTTCAAAGCGGCCTAGGGTTATTTATTACCTGTGAAGCAATGTCCAAATTTGTGTACTCAACATCTATTGAACAGCGGCAGATGTCATAGATGGCTTCATTGTCCAAAAGCACAGCCAAGTCCGTGTGCTCCAAAAGTGTTTAAAGCACTGTTGTAGGGCTCAACCACGGACTTGAGACCTGTAGATAAGGATAAATGGTGAAGCCTAGCTTGGAAGTTTTTGCCACGGTCCATAGAAAGGTGCTCCAAAAAAGTAGACCTAGTCTAGATCTAGTCCGTCAACCCACTACATTGAAAACCAAAAACCCTGGAGATCTCTGCAATTATTTGCAAGATTCCTGATACGGTCCAAGGGCAGTTCCACTATTTCTTTGCTAACTGCAACAGTCCTTTAGATATCTGAAAACAAAATGGCTTACGATCTAACAAGCAATTTCAAAACTAGACATAATCTGACGCTCAAAAATCTGAATTTTAATAATTACAATTTACAACGATTGTGAAGATTCCATAACAAATTTATTTTATCCAAACACACAAAAATAACATGCACATAAACATCAGTTCCCTCGTGAAAAATAAATAAATTCAAAATAAAAATTAAAAAAACATATTGAACAAGCAAAGCATTTGGCAGAATACTCCATGCACCGGATTTACAAAGCACAAGTAATATCAATGCAAGATCATATGCATGTGCTGCAATCTCTTCATACTTAGATGCTCCTGTGGAGAAGCTATTTATTCAACAATTAAGGAGGTTCCTCAGATGCAATCTCTTCATGCTCAGATGTTCCTTGACGAAAAATAAATAAATTGAAAAATAGATCTTGAAGAAGCAAAGGCTTTGGCATAATACTCCAAGCACCGGCTTTACAAAGCACAAGTAATATCAATGCCAGATTATGCAAGTGCTGCGATCTCTTCCTACTCAGATACTCCTGTGGAGAAACCATTTATTCAACAATTACAGTCTATTTCTTGCCCTGTGCTCCACCCAGATAAACAAAAAGTAGGCCAACAGAACTTTAGCAGACAGGAGGTAATTTGTCATTGCACACCTAGACAAACTGTGTGATTGTCAACCTGTTCACAGCCAAGATGAAGAATATCACAACACCACGTTTTGTCCCACATACATGTTTCATATAGACCAGTCTCTTTGTGTCTGCAGAGAAACAAATCATTGTAGATCTATCATTATCAAAGCATTTAATGCAAGATTATCTTGTCTGAAGCAAAGAACATGAGATATCACATTTTCATTGCTTCCAAAAATTTAATATCCACTACATTGATCAATTTTTCACGTTAACAGGACCACTTTGACAGTATAAGTAATTTTCACATTCATTTACCCTGCCACCTCGTAAGACAAAAGGACTATGAGGATGGCAATAATAGTTTTCAATGTCATTTCAAATAGGTATGATATGGTCGAAAATCAAAACTTTATAAGGTTTATATTTGAGAAAAAAATATCATATGATCAGTCTTTTAAAATAATGAACTGAAACTAAATGAAAAATAGAGCCAACACATAATATAAAATCATCATTTCATTCAGCATAGGCCAATAAGATAATGAAAAATAATTAATATTGCTATTTTGAAAATATTAATATTAATATATATTTATATAACTTTAGGGAAAAAATAAAATCATTCGATTGGCTTGTTGACTTATAAAGCTAAAATATCATTACACAATCTAAGATTTCTGCACGGGAAAAAATTTGACTACTCATTCTGAGTTCCCAAAGAAATAACTTTTGGGGAACTTTTTGACATCCGAAAACTGTTCTCTGAGAACTTGAATATTGTGCCACATTAATATTTCTGGGAATGTCCACAGTATCATTTAATGAGCTACATCAACATTCTCGTGCCTTTCACGAACTCTAGTCCTGCAGTCATTTTCGTACAATTCAATTTTGTAGTTTCTTTTCATCAAGAACCTGAATGCATTGCGAAAGAACAACAACTGCCTCTTCCAGCTCTTCTTCTGAAATAATAAGTGGTGGAGCAAGCCTAACAACATTCCCTTTACCAGCAGTAAGTATTAAGAGGCCAGCCTGCCGAGCAGCATTAGCCAAAGGTGAAGCTGAAACATCAAGCTCAATACCCACAAGAAGGCCTGAGCCACGAATTTCTTTCACATGAACATTGGCCCCCAGTTTTTCAGTTAGCGAGTCTTTTAAATACTGCCCTTTTCTAGCCACACTATCCAGGAACTCGGTTTCTTGAATTCTATCCAGAACTGCAAGAGCAGCATGGCAAACAAGAGGCCCACCAGCAAAAGTACTTCCATGATCCCCAGGACCTATAGCTGCAGCCACTTTTTCTCTTACTAAAACAGCACCAATGGGCAAGCCTCCAGCCAGTGGCTTTGCCAAAGTCATTATGTCTGGTTGCACATCATATGCTTGATATGCCCAAAGCTTTCCTGTTCGACCCAGCCCACATTGTACCTGAAATATTTATCTGTTAGATTAAACCTTCTCTTCCAAAAAATATAGCAAAAGCATCATAGGATATCTTACCAAAATTATCAGAAAATATACATTGCATAATCTTCCAGCAGTAGGCTTGTTGGCTACATTAGTTAAGTCTAATACCTGTGTCCAGGCCTGGTTTGGTGGCAAAGACAGCCATATTCACTAAAGACCGGGGTTCAAGCCGTGCCAAATTTTAGGTCCCTAACTTTTAGGTGGAATAGTGGTTATAAATGGTCAAAATGGGTGTAAAACCCTACTAATTTTTTGACCATGAAAATTGCTGGCCAACCATGGCAACACATGCCGAATGAAGATCTAAACTTGGCTGGTGCTCTGGTTGACTCTCCATTTAATAATTGAGCTCCACAAATGATTGTCAGCAGTTGATGCTCAAGACTGATCTCACAGGGTAAGTTGGTTAAGGTTTTTGTCTCTAAAAAAGACAAAAGTCTATGAAAGCTAAATTTGACTCACATATGATGAACAAGTACCAACGTGTCAATGAAAAGAAGATTGGAAGTAAGATTGGGAGTAAAATTAGTATGAATGTTAATCATAAGGATGAAGAACACAAATTAGCAAGAATGCTAATCATGAGAATAATGGAATAAAAAAACTAAAAGAATTAGAGCTATAATATAAAATATCCCAAAAGAAGCCACATTACTCGCAGTATACATCAGTGCCAGCTACAATGATAATGACTCAGAAAGGATATTGAAACTGAAAATTGCATCTCCTCAATCCCAGGGTTTGATAACTAGTTCTACACAAGGAAACATGATATTCAGTCAGGTATGTTATTGTCAGAAGGCGTGCTATCTCATCAAAAAAATACAGCTTGTTTATGTATGACAAGGACGGGACCTTGAAATAAGCCTTCTAACAAAACACACCCTGCATTAAAGGGTCATCAAAGCAAAAAAAGAAATGGAATAAAAGATTTGTGCATAAATGAAAAACAAACCACCATAAAAATCAAATCTGAAGGCAAAAAAAAGCAACTAATTTGTATGTGCAGATGTGTACCAAATCCGCAAATTTGATAATCTAGAAATATATGCCAGTCATTTCAACTTGTAACAGGATAACAAGATCCAACCACTGAAAGAAAGACTAGTCAAGGAGACTAAATTGATAAAGAATATATCATGCCACTCAGGCATCCATGCTCCATATGGCATAATGTCCGTAGTTACAAAAATCATGATGAACCATCACCATCTACATAGAATATAATGAATCCCATGGCTTTTTCTTCAGTGAGGTATTTCCAGAAGTGAAGCATTGAACAAATATCCAAGGCAATGGGTATTATTGCTATTCTGACACTGACATTGGAACTTGTGAATTTAGATGGTCAAAACTAAATGATACAGAGGTTTGGCATGTCAACCAAAAGGTTTTCCATCTGCTTATTTGACTTTGTATTGTAAATTTTATTTCTATACTTCCTCAATTCCTCTGTTAATGATATAGCAGCTTCGGTAGCTCCTTCCAGCTCAGCTCCTTCGTGGAATCATAAATTGGATGATAGCCGTTGGCTATACAATTTATATTTATTGTTTTGTTTTATTCTCACTTCATATTATGGGCCGACATAAAAGAATTCGAGTTGATCTTTTATTAGAAGATAATTAATATTTATTTGAGGCCGACCCTTATTAAAGGATATTCGAAATTTATTAGAGGCCGACTTGAAGGTGTTTGAGGCATGCGTCTCTATCATTCACTTGTATATATTCTCCTTGTTTCGTCAATTATTATTATCTAGCAGAGTTCAGTTATTCTCATCAGCTTTGCATTATACAGTGCGGACATATCTGAATGTTAAAGTGCGAACATATTGAAGTAGGAGATCAGTTCGATCAGATTATAGTGCGAACTTATCTGATTTTATAGTGCGAAGTCATCTGAGATCATAGTGCGAATACATCTGATATCTATCAAGGGCGATCTCATCTGATATTCAAGAGCAATCATATCAGTTTGATGATATCAATCAAGTGTGAATACAAGGGCGAAGCTACAGCTATCGAATTCTGTCCAGTACGCTTAAAGTCTGAAAGTATGTTCAAATGCGATTGCAATATTCAAGTGCGAATATAATAAGCAAAGTGCGAATTCACAATCCAGTGCACAGATTGAAGACCATTCAGTGCAAAGTGATCATTGCCAGATCTGTCATTTGCCAGGCGTGATTTAACAGGTTCTTATCTGTCATTCCATACTGTCAGGTGCAGTATATCGGTCTTGTGTTAGACCTCATTGTAATTTGTAAAATTGCCACTGTTACATCAAATATAAGAGAGATCTTTGTTGCTGGGTTTTTCTCCCTCAAGAGGAGGGTTTTCCCAGGGTATATGCTGTGTTATTTTGTCTGATTTCGAATTATTTTCTGTGCATTTAATCTGTTCACCTAAACTTAACATCCTCCAGGTTAAAAGTAGAAACTTATCTTTAGAACATCACTTGCTTTATTCCCAAGATGATTTAACGTTTTAAACTCTATCCAAATCATGAAAAGTTTAAGTTATTAATAGACATTCAATTCCAGGTGATATTTCTAAGACTCGGGCTTAAAATGTTCAAGTGAAAATCATAAAATGATGAGCAAAACTTTTAGCTCACATGTATGAAACTAAAAATACAAACAGCCAATGCATGTATTAAACTACACTAACCTACAAACCCAGTTACAGGATGCATGCAAAGAAGCAGATACACAGCCAACTTATCAGCTAATCATTAAGTAGAGATACATGGAAATAGAGTTAATTTGCTAGCATTAGAAGGATACATCTCCAAAACAAATTTCACTTCATTTACCTCATCAAAAACAAGTAAGGCACCTGCATCATCACAGAGGGTGCGCAATCCTTTCAGAAATTCATTTGTAGCACTGTGTATGCCTCCCTCTCCCTGAACAGGTTCAACAAAAATGGCAGCTGTATTACCAAGCTCAATTATCCTTTTTGTTGCTTCCAAATTTCCAAAATCCACAAATGTCACTCCAGGCATGACAGGTTCAAAAGGAGTTCTGTACTTCTCTTTGCTGGTCATAGCAAGGGCTCCCATTGTTCTTCCATGAAAGCTATTTGTGAAAGAAATAAATCCTGTAGCATGTTGTTCTTTATGATGATTTGAAGCCTCTTGGTATTTCCTTGCAAATTTGATCGCCGCTTCATTAGCTTCGGTACCAGAGTTTGCAAAGAAAACCCTGTCAGCAAATGATGATTCAACAAGACGCTTTGCAAGCTTCACCTGGTACAAACAATACAAAGACAAGATGATTCAAAATAGCAACAAATTGAAATAAAGATTGAGATTCTTACACTGTCATTCTTTCAAGCGTACATTTTAAGTGCATCAATACAATTGAATGGCTTTCAATGTTAAATACCATTTCCAGACAATATCTTAAATGTTAGAACTATTAGTGCATTTTGAATCTGGTTATATTTCTTCCATACAACATTTCTAAATTTCAAGGAATTGAACAACTACACACAAATTTCCATTGAGAGACAATGTAGTAACTTTGCATTTGAACAAATGCTCTTCAATTGGCTTCACTGCGAGAGTTTGCAAAATGCCTGTGCCTGAAAAGAATGATGCAAGGAAGATCACAAACTTGAATTGGAGTACAAGCAATCAACCAATGCACAGGCAAGATGCTCTAAAATCACAGGAATAGAGATACAAGCTGATAAATAAATATTACGACTTCTATATTGTGTTTTATTTTCTAAACATAGCATTTAAAGTCATCACTAATGATTGTATAGACTGCATTGGTAATACCATTGGCCAAATATGTTGATGATTATTGGATCTAACAATTCATAACAACTAGGACTAAAATAGAGTCACTGACATACCGATGCATGAATTTTGACATCTCAAACTCAAGATTCCTAATGAAGGTCATTCGATAGAGCTTTGAGCAGAACATAAAGCTTAAAAGGAGGAATCCAACTTCTAATTGATACTTGAAGTACATTTCAGGACACAGCCAAGATAACAAACTGAATCAGGCATATAAATTCAACATGTTTAGTGTCCAAGTCTGCAAACAGCATGCCAAATCCAACACTTAATGTCCATTTCTGCATGTAGAATACAAGTTACAAAAGATTTTATGTATATGTATGTATACAAAATACAATAAAGAGAACATATACATGCAGTATCAACAGTCTCACATTTAATTGATGAATATTTATTTTTCTTTGATAGTCTATTAAGCTTTTTATCTTCAAAAAATAACAAAAAAGCCCTAATTAAAATAAAGAATATTTATGTCTTTTTTACCATCTCTCCCACTGCATTTGTGTTGAGTCTTGCCAACTCTTAAGTGACTGATTTCCTCAAGACAGATACATGACATGTGATTATGGTCGCAACTCCCAACTACAAAACATACTTAGCAACTATGAGTTTTCACTCAAAGAATTAGCTGCTCATAGCTTTAAAAGTTCCTAATAAATATCTAGACCAATGATATGTGATACTCAATCCAGAGAATAGTTAAAAAAATCTGATAAATTTCAGTCCACTTAAGTTTTTCAATATATTTTTATAGTGTGAACATATAAGTAATTTGCGCATTTATCCAATTCCAGTACTGGTTGATTTCTAACCAATGTCAGAAATGTGACTTCTCAATATCAAAATATGAAAGAAGTAAAATGCAAGAACAAGGTAGTCAAACAAAAATCCAATGTGTTGAGTTCAAGTGGTCAATCATAAGGACTTTTTTAGCTAAGGTTTGTACTCAAGTCCCCAGGAGACACAAGTTGCATTCTCATAGGTACAAATGTTGAATGTTTAATCCGGAAAACTATCAGATCCAATTTTGGGTGTGGCATAAGTTCTGAGAGAATTTGATGCAAGAGATATTCCTTAGTCATGGGATCTAAAGCTGAAGGACACCCCTTAAGGAAAATTTAAAAACCAAAATAATAGATAATCAGAAAAGAAACATGTGCTGTTATTGCAATCTCTGAAAAATGAACCCCCCAAAAAAGGTATTTTCAGGTTATAACCATAAATACATAGCCTCATTTGTGACCATTGTTGATATAAAGGCAAATGTTGGCAGTGTTTCTGCACAAGTTAAAACCAATACTAACACTACATCAACAACTGATTACAGTCCTATAAACAAAAATTTTATGTAGAGGATAAGACTTCCCATGAGACAACTAAAATAAATCAAAATTAAAATGAAGACGAACGCTTGGATCAAATATTTGTTGCAGAAAGATATATTATCGAATCTTTTCTAGATGAACTACGTTGAAGATTTTCAATCTTTTGTCCTAAGTTTAGACTGAGCTACCTCAATCGTCTTCATAAAAACAAAGTTGCTCAGTCAAAACTTTGGAGCAAAACTTAAATAGAATCTACTAGTTTCATCCAGAAAGGATTCAGAAAAACTAAAATTATCAAAGAAAACAAAAAATAGGCCATTTACAATCTCCATACCTGTGGTATTGTATGAAACATATTGCTAACATGAGTCAGCGTAGCTGCTTGTTCCATAACCGCTTGCACCCACGCCGGATCGCCATGGCCGAGGGCATTCACCGCAATGCCAGCAGTCAAATCCAAATACTCTTTCCCGTCCATATCATACAGTTTGCAGCCTTGCCCCCTCACGAAAACAACAGGAGACCTCGCATAAGTTCCAACGAAGTACTTTCTTTCAGCCTCTATAACACTCCTGCTCCCTCCATCAAATCCTAACCCTACATTCATCTCATTTTTCAAAGAAGAAGCCTCCTCCTTTGCGGAATCTGTGACAGGGGAAGAAGACACCCGCAATCTACCAGCAATCCTTCTACTGAGGCCTGCAGAAGCCAACTCCTTGCTAGGGTTTTTGAACTTTGAAACCCTAAAATTGCACGAAAAGCCTAAGCCCGGCGAAAATCTCTGGCCACGGGATTCAAACTGAGGGCTGGAAAATGCATGCCCTGAAGCGTTTGTAGCACTATGGAAAACCAAAGAAAGCATTTTTGCTTTGGGCTACAAAAAATGGCTTTCTGTGTTATCGAAAATCTCCGCCAGCATTAAAGATGAAAGGGAGCATTAAAGGAAAAGAAGAGTTTTCTTATGAAAATTCATTTAACTTCGTTGACGGTAATTTTCACTTCTAAAACCCCGTCTTTTGGATTGAATATCTGTAAAACGACACGTTTCTCTCAGTCTTCAGAATCGAACCGTAAACCTTCGTTCTTTCAAACGTTTGCTGACAATCACTCGATGAATATTCCACCGTATGGAATGATCGTAGAGCTTTCTTTGGATCTGATTTTAGGCAGGAAGATTTTCCGTCGGATTCTTTTTCGAATTTTGTGTCACCCAATTCCGAAGTACATTGGTGAGTTACGAGTCTGTAGAGAATGGATGTGGACATCTCTTACCTTTACCCGTACAGTGCACACATACATTTATTTATTTATCTTTTTTAATTTAATTTTTATTTTTAACCACTTCAAGTCGTTGTAGACATATGATTTCCATAGTCGTTTTAATAGTATTTTATTTGGGAGTATGGATGTAATTTGTATTAATAATTCATTTATTTTGGTTTAATTATATATTTTTCAGAACCTCATTTTTTTTTAGAGGTTATATATATATAATCTCTTATTAATAATCTTTTGAAATAATCTTACCTCATTTTTTAGAGGTATATATATATTTATTCAAGTATGAGTCTTACCTCATTTCTTATTAATTCCACTTCTAAGAAATTTGAACCTTTATGTGAATTTTGTAATCAAGGAATATACCATTACCCTCATCAATTATGCTCTAAGTAATTGAACTATAAACTTTTTGTTTATTTTAATTTTCAAATAGGTGATGTTTTCACCTATGTCGAATTATATGATTTTTTAATCAAAATTTGATCAAATAATTTTTGACTCAATGTTTATTTATTTATTTTATTTTATTATGTCAATAGACATTTCGTAAGTGGGAAAGTCATTTGAAAGTAATTTACACTCTAAATTAATGATTGATATTTTGTGGTAGATGTTGCAAGATCATAAACTAAATTATGATTTGTGGTGTCCTTGGTTTTTGATGGTGGAAGATCCTTGATAGGGCACTATTTACCTTTTCCTTTGATGGTGGGAGATCATTTCAATAGGGAAGAGGGACCAATGGTGATGTAAGTTCAATTGTTATCATAAGAATTAATGATGTGGCACTTTTTCTTTGATGAGGTAAAGGTGGGAACTAACATGGGTCCCCATTATTTGAAACAATTACAACTAAATTTTTTTGGAAATATAACTTATTTTAATTTATATGTTTCAACTATACATTGACATGCAAGGTGCATTTTTTTAGAACCAATCAATGTACTATTTAAAATGTTAAATAAATAGAATATACTCTTTCAAATTGGAGGAAAGTGAGTTATGTTTGATGAAACACTTGTCAAAATTGTGAATGACATAAATTGGACTCCTCATTATGTACAAGTTTGAAATGGCATATGTCCATTTTAAGTATACATATGTCAAAGTTTCATATTCATTGTGATAAATACAACTTGACTCTTGAGAGTAAAAAAAATTTATATAACAAGTTATAAACCTTTTATAATAATATTAAATATCAACCATATAATCAAAGGGAAGGAATTTGTTATAAATATCAATATCAACATAGTTTTTGATAAGATAAGCAACATTTATAGGGTGTTGTACCCTCTACACAGAGAGCCCAGAGGGCCAAAGAAACATAGTTCAAGCCAACTGAACTAGAGAGAAATAAACAAAGACAGTTTACTGACAGTTGTAGAACAACAGAAAAAGCTTAGACAACCCCAAAACCAGAGGGGACCAATCTGACACCCAAAACCCATGGCCACGAAGAAGCAACGGATTTGGAGAGACCCTTTTTCTTCCTTAACACAACTGACCAAAAAGGCTCATAATCAAAATCCACCAAGCGAGGCGAGGGGAGTGGATCTGCAACAGCCACCTCGGGCGAGGAGATATCTCACAGCGAGGGAGCCAGTAAAACAAAAGTGGAGGTAGGAGCAATCATAGGACCAGCAGAATCAGGCGACAAGCAATAGGCAGGAACCAACGGCACAGCGACAATAGAAGGTTCTATAGAGGGGCAGGTCGGAAGAGGAGCTTGGAAAGGCTCCGACTCCAAAGGAGCAATAAGGGGAGGGTCGCCCTCCTCAGAGGAATCGTCCGAAGAAGGGGAACCAACCATGAGATGGTTTGGAAGAGCATTCTTCCACCAAGTGGCAGCACCCATGTGGCGAGCAAGAGGGCTGCTAGAGGCCAGGTGACCAACAGTGAAGCATCTCCTACACCAGAAAGGGAGCCCCTCATAGTATAGGAGTTGCTTCCAAGGTTTGTCTGCCACCATCAAAACTGCATCACCATAGAGAGGTTTGGAGATGTCCAAATCGATTAAAATACGAGCCACCGTAGTATGCCCAAGATCCCGAGACATAGAATCCATCTTCAAAAAACTACCAACAGTGTTGCCAATAGCTTCAATATCAACATAGTTGCATCAACTTCTAGTGATAATATGATCAAGTATTAAGCCATTTAATATTGAATACATTCAACCATAACAAATGTGTTATAAGGGATCGGTTCATGTTAACATGCAAGTTGATGGCAATGTCAATGGCTCTATACGGGAAAGGGCGCAGGCCTGGTTTTTTGAATTCCTCTGAGATTGCAGAGGGTGATGGCTTTGAGTTGGATGAAGAAGACAATGTTTATCCTTTGTTGAAGGTTTGGAGGCTGCGGCTAGACAATTTTGTTCAGTCTGTGCTTGGGTCTCCCACCTTGGGGCTGAGTTTGCTCAAGTCAGTTTCTTGAGTGTCTGACAATGGGGGTAGCCTCCTGCGTTTTGCACCTTGGGAGGTGTTGTTCTTCCAACCTAGCAGTGTTGCTTTGTTGGTGGTAGTGGATATTTTGTGCATGGCGTGTCTCTGCAATAGTTTTTTTTTAAATGTAGACTTTGGTTTATGTCTTCTATTGGTGTTTTTTGTGCTTGATGTGCCATTTTTGGTGCATTTTTTTGTGAAGATTGTCCTTGGTGGCCCTCTTGTTACTCATTCTACTGGTGGTTGGGTCTAGTTTAGTTCATTTGACTCCCCTGTTCTTGCCATTGTTGCGTGGCTAGGGGTTTTTTTGTTCTTTCACAAGCCCCTATGGGTGTGTGGTGTTGGTGGGTTTTTTCTTTGTCTTTACTTCTGCATTGTTGGGGTCGTTTGTGCTACTCTTCTTTGCAGAAGTCTTGTTCTTGTTCAATGTTTCCTTTTTTCCATATTTTATGGTCTCTGGATTCATTGTGTTGTTTGATTTGGGTATGCCCTGGTTTATGCTTGCTTTTAGTGAGCTGCTCTGCTACTCATGGGACTTGGAATTGTTCTTTTTTCTTCTCATGGGTTCCATAGACTTTTTGGTGGTTTTGAGATCGTTCTTTGGAGTTCCTTTGGAGCTTTTTGCTTTTCAAGGAGTTTCTAAATGGATTTCTATCCTGGCCTTGGTGGTTTGGGATCTATTGTTCTATTGGGTTACTTTACCTGAAGTGAAGGATGTGGTGGATCCTATAAGGACTGTTAGTGTTGCTTCTTTGTGGTGATGGTTCCCTGGTTTTGTGAAGCTATCAGTTGATGACCTCCTTTTACAGAGGTGTATTGTGGGAACTTTCTTGAAAGCTCCTTTGTTCCTTTGGTGGTTTTGGAAACCCTACCCTATTTTGTTGTGGGGGGGTTTTGTGCTTCAGAAAGGCTGCATAGTTAGTGGAAGTGGTTGTTTCATTGTTTGGGTTTGGTTGGGGGAGGGGGCTCTGGCCTGTTCGAGTGTTGGTTGTTTCTCTCTATTACCTGCTACTGTGGCATGGCTTGGAGATGCCTTGTGTCCATTGTGGGATTTTTCTTCCTTGGAAGGGTCCCTCTGTGGCTTGTAGTGGTTTTTCTATTTATGGGAATACCCTTGGTTTGTTGGTTGTCCCTGGTAGTGGATGGTGATTTTTCTGAGGAAAGAGTTGAAGGTTATACTATGTTGTGGACTGATTATATCATTGGTCAAGAGGTTGTTTTTGTCCTTCCTATTGCTCCTTCAGTTTGGTTGCCTTGGGAGGAGGTGGTTGCCTGTTCTGTCGGAGCTCTTGCTTGCTACCTTTTTCTACAATCGTGATATTCAATAGAGGTGAATGTTGCTCCTATTAAGGTGGAGCCCTCTCCTATTGAGGTGGAGCTAGAGGTTGTAGAGATGGTGGGAAGTGCTTCTCTCCTTGGTTGGTCCCTATTGAGGTGGTGTGTGCTTGCTTTGGAGGGAGGTTTCTTTGGTAGTTTTGGTCCCCACTTCTTCCTTTCCTATAGAGGGGAGCCCCTTCCTTTTGAGGTGGTTTCGGGGTTGGTGTCTGGCTGGTTGGTGCAATTTGAAGAACATGCCTCAACAACAATTAGTGATTCTTACCTCTCTTTTAAAGGAAGTTTGTTAGGCTCAGTTTTGTCTAAGTTGAGTAGAAGGTTTGTTGCAGTCCAACTGTTGCAAGTGGTTTGTGGCCTAGTTGTCTCAGGAAATCTTTTTAGACTTATTGTGTTATGGGTTGTTTCTGGGCTCAAGGCCTTTACTATTTTTGACATAGGACTGTTGTTTGTTCTAAGGGTTCTATCGCTCCTAGTTTTGGTGCCTGGAATGAGTTGTTTAGTTGGTCTTAAACTTAGGACTATTGTTGGTTCTGAGTGTGTTGTCACTCTTGGTTATCTGGTGACCAAGTTCGATGTTAGTTTCTGTTGTGTTTCTATGGTGTTTTCGTTGGTGCTTTATTAGCTTTGTATAAGGTTCTTGGTCCTTTCAAAACTTTGCTTTTCATTTTTGGCCCTTGTGGCTCATTGTGTAAAGGGTACAATGCCCTATAAATGCTACTTGTCTTATCAAAAACAAATGTGTTATAAGGCTTGTCACTAAACACTCAAAGAATATAGAAAATATAAAAAATAATTAGTAATAATAAACATTTGAGGAGGTGAAAGGAAAGCTTGGGCGTGCAAATATAGTGTGCAAGGTTTGTGGGAGACTCCCACGCAGCCATGGAGGAGGCTCAACGCTCCTCCACAAGGGAAGTGATAGGTTAGGGTACGATCTCTCCCCCCCCTCGTGTTTGATTTCTTTTCAGTGGTTATTTGGTGCTCATAGCATGCATAAATGTTCTTTCCCTTGTCACAATATTGATTGCTACTCATGTGTGCTCATTGCGAGCCTTCATTAAAATGAATGGGGAAAAATACCCCTTGATGTTCATTCTAATCAACAAGATTTAGACCCTGGTCCTTCACATCCACTTTCCTTCAAAGATATTGTGGGGGGTGTTAGAGATAACATTCCTAAAGGAGTCAAATTTGTGGTTGAAAGGGCTGAGTGTAGCGAGTGTGAAGATGGAGAAGAACAAGGTAAGCACCTCTCACACTCCCCTAAAAGAGATACCCTAATTCCAAATAAAGCTTTAGAAAATGCAATTGCCTTTGAAGATAATAAATTGGTTAACTCTGTTATCTTCTTCGTTGTGGTTGATGCTAGCAAAATACCAACAAGAACTTATATGGATGAATGGTTTAATAATGTTTGGAATAAGAAAATAGGATTGCATTTTTATTTCTTTAGAATGGTGTTGAAGGGTTTGTTTGTAATCTTCTTTAACAACCCCAAAGCATAGGAAACAGTAATCAAAAGGAAATTTTGGCAAGTTGGGAGAACTGTGTTTTGAGCCCTGTCATGGGATCCTAAAGCTTTGAATGAAGAGATTTTGGCCCTTTCAAGCCCTAGGTGGCTTGTAATAAAACAAGTCCCACCAATGCTCTAGAACTTTATCCCACTTATTTTGGAACCCTATGGGAGCATTGTTAGGGTTGATGACACCAAAACATCCTTGCCTCATTCAGATGCAAGAGCTTTAGTATCACTCTACCCAGGGATTGATATCCCTGGTGAACTGGAAATCAAAATTAAAATGCCACATTTAGGTGTGTTGTGGAAACCCTAGGGGGTCTAAATGCCTACTATATTTGACGTAAAGAAGGCCATATAAGGAGGAATTTCCCTCTAATTAGGAAGAAAAATAAAGATAAGAACTCAAATAGGAAAACCAATAAACCCCCCCGGAAATGGGCAGTGAAGATAACTCAAAAAAGATAAATTGGGAGAGTGAATTAGAAAATCTCTCAGCCAACAAAGAGACACTAAAAGAAGATAGGATGGATCCAAACCTAACAACTAATTCTAGTTTGGACTCTATAATGATTTCTCCAAATCTGCAAAACTCGATGGAAGAACTGAAAGAACCCTTGTCAATGATTAAGAAAGTGGGTTATGAGAATAACAAAGAAGAAAGGATTAACTTAACTGCACACCAAGATTTTAAAAATAAAAATGCCCAAAAACTTGCAATGGATAAAATCAGGTTGAATTTATAGTTGGAAAATAATTTCGGAAATAACCACCTTAATGAAGGAGACACCAATGAGTTGTTAACTGACAAAATTACTAACAGCAAAAACAAAAACATTGTTAATGTAGAGGGCCCCCACCTAGGAAAATTATTCTCAAATCCTAATCCTGAGAATATTGCCCCCCCTTCACAAGAAGTTGTCTTGCATGTTGAACCACCTATTTGGGAAACAAACCCCCTTGATACAGGTGGTACCTATCAAGCAGTGACTGATCCCCCGACTACAATTTATCTAGTAAGGGGTATTTAAATAGTTGATGAAATTAAGATTCAAAAGGGCCTTCCTAAAAAAGAAATAGTGGCTTACTCTGGTCCAAAAGAAGGAAATGAAAGTACTTCCATCTTTGAGGAAGTGGTAACTTCAGATGGATGGACATCTCACTATGGAATGGATTCTACAGATGACATGGGAGGAATCTCGACTAAGGATATCACAGAGGAGGAGGAGGCTCCCATAGAAATTACACTCCAAAAAACTAGAAGATACAAAAAAAAGAAAGGGATGAGAGGCAACGACCCCTTGGCTAAGGACCCCCCCCTTTTGACTAAAGAGAAAAGGAAGAAATATAGTGGGGTTATTATACCTCCTACTGCCAAAAGGGTTGAGCCAGAAAACAAGCTCCCCAATTTTTTTGATAATTTCAAGTCTGAAAAGGAAACCCCCCCCATCAATCCTTAAATGGAACTCAACTGCATCTCTTGGAATGTTAAAGGTTTGGAATCTCCAGACAGAAAGTATATAGTGAGAATAATTTTAAACCAAAGGAAAAAGAAAGATTTTTTCCTCCTCCAAGAAGTGAAAGTTGTTGGATTTTCCTTGGAAACAACCCTCAATTGCATTTGGAGGGAGGCCTCCTAGTTTTCCACCAAACATGAAAAAGGAAAGGGGGGGGAGTAGTCATCCTGCTGAAAAGGGATTGGGCTCAATATGTAGTGGGGTTAGGAGTCTCCCCTTGCAATAGGGCAGTTTGGATCACCATCAAGAAAGATGAATCTAGATTTGGTGTATGCTCTATCTATGCTCCTAACGAGTATAGAGAGAGAAGTACCCTGTGGAATTGGTTATGTAGCTTACATGATGTCCCTTGGATTATAGGGGGGCACTTCAACCTTGTAGAAATGAGTGAGGAAAATGGGGAGGAATGAGTTTGGATTGGAAAGAAAATGAGAAGTTTTTCTTACAAAGAATGAAAGGTAAATTGAATTTTGAAGACCCAATTAGTGGTCAAAAGAAATATTTCTTGGGCATTTGGTTCACATGGTGTAATTCTCAAAAGGGTGGGAGAAGAATTTATAGTAGGTTGGACAAATTTTACCTAAATAAGGATTTCTTTTCTATTTAGTCAATGAAAGAAGGATGTAAAGTGGAAGTTATCCCTTACACCCTCTCTGACCATCACCCCATTAGAATAAAGACCAAGCTCAAAGATGGCCAACTGAGAGTTAAAGGAGATGGCTAAATATTCTTGCTCAATACTAGCCTCTTCTTGGATGGAGACTGCAAGAAATCTATTGAATCCCTACGGTCTATCAATAAATGGATGCACAAAGATGTGGGTACTATTGAAAGATGGGAATTAAATGTGCAAGGGTGTAGATAGTTGTTCCAAACAATAGGAAAGAAAAATGATTTGGATACAAGGAGGAAAGAGAATATATTACAAGAGAAACTCCTTGAGATAGAAACCAATTTGCAAGAGAACCCTAAGGATGATGGTTTTCTTGGCAAACTAAACCTGATAAAAAATTATCTAAGAAGGTTGTAGGCAGTGAAAGTGAGGGGTTTGAAGGTGAGATCCAAGATGAATTGGCTTGAGAACAGTGATAAGGGTGTATTCAAGGAAAATAAATTGGATTAAAGAAACATCATAACCAATAGCAACAACCACAAATTGCCTAATTATGCTAAGATCCCCAAATCAATAATGAAATGCAATGCAAACAAAGAATTCATAAACAAGAACCATATCACCCAAATTCCATGCTTGCTTGACTCCTCTTCATTATTCTTCTCAACTTTGCTTTAAATTGCTTCAATTGCCCTCAGATCGTGAGTATGCAATATTCACTTCTGTGTATTTTGACCACAAAACTTTAAAGATTGTGGTTGTTGCTATTTGCTATAGTGTTCTAGTTTATTTTCCCTGAATACATTTGGTGAACCGGACATGAAGTCATGAACTTCGAAAAAATCTATAGAAATTTTGATTTTTGTAGGAAGAGGTATGGATCAACGCATTTGCGGCACAAAATGACACATTTGACCTCGAGAACTACATCTATGGCTTCCTGCGATGCATCTAGCTGGTGAAAAATAATTTTCTGATATCTAAAATTTTGAGTTTTCATTTTAATAATTATAGTTTTTTGTTATGACTAATTCGGAGTTTATAGCATGTGATCTAGTGGAGTTAATATAGTTTTTGTAGGACAATTGATGAAGATAAAAAAAATACAAACATTTGAACTTCTAATGTGTGGTCTTGCAGGACAATGGTCGAAGAAAACAATCTAAAATTCCTCTTTTGTTTTCTTCCATGCTTTAAGTCTTCACATAGGATTTCCTTTATTAATTAAATGGTTAATGAATCTTGTGTTGAGTCTTCACATAGTAGTTTGTTGATTAATTAGGGTGGATTTATTACTATTTTCTAGGCTTGGTGCTTTTGCACATTCTGTTAAATCCTAATTTAATAATAAAAGTATTCTCTCCCCTTGCGCACTTGGGCGATCCTGGGTGTAAGAGAAATTGTTATTAACTATAGAGGTCTTGTCTTGGTGGGAAAATGTACTCACCCCAAGAAAATTCAAACCGGCAATGAGCTAAAGCCAAGCTACTCCCGACCAATATATACATGTGAATGCTAATGGAAAACTTAGCATTACAGGTGTAGATTTGTTATACAGACAAGTTAGTCTTGCCTCACATATCGCCACTTGAACGGGTGTCCCAATTAAAAAATATTGTATTAGATTGTTAAAATCCCTCTATTTTCTAGTACAGGAGGTTGGACCTCTGAAGCCATCCCACATACTTGCAGTTCTTAGTAGAGATGAAGAGTTTGTCATGGGAGATTCATGAGAACTCGAAGCTTGGTTGACCCAGAGAAGTGAGTGTCGTGGAGGGGAGCCAATGTTGTAAAGCTTCTAATCATCCACTCTAAATAAGCGTAGCTAGATAAATCTAAGTGGGAACTCAGCAGATATTGTATTTACCAGCCTTAGGATTTGTAAATGTCTATTTATTCATTTCAAGCACTTTGCTTAGCATGTCTTATGTGTGTGTGTGTTCAAATTAGATCTGATTCAACAAAGACGTTCAAAAGTTAGTCTTAAACAAGTCTGAGATGTGTCAAAACCTAGGACCAGTTCACTGAACAATGCATTAGTCACACAGAAACCCACATCTAGCATATTGAGTTGCATTTGTTACACAGAAACTCGCATCTATCATTCTGAGTCACAATTGTCAAAACCTGCAACACATCTGATACAAAAAACTGCATCCATAAGCCACTACAATGCATCTGATATTATGAACCACATTTGTAGTTTGAAATGATGCATCTGCCTGTCACATAAACTTTTTTTAATTAATAGACTAAAACTGGATCTAGACCTGAGACTTGATTTTACTAGTAAACCACATCTGACACTGCAAACCACATCCACTAGTTTCTATGATGCATCTGATACTCTGAACTGCATTTGTAGTTTGGAATGACGCATCTGCTTGTTACAGAAATCCCTACATTTTAGCAAACTCAAAACTCATAATAGTCACTGTAGGATTTCATTATCTGATCTACTCTTTGTTGTAAACTCAATTCAGACCTGTGACTTGCTCATATTTAGATTCATCCTTAGTTTTCCTATTACTTTCATCATTGCATTACTTAGATCATCCTTAGCATACTTAGGGAAATCTTTGTCCATAATACATTGTAGATTTAGGGTAGATAAACTATCTTACCTTGATTGAAAACATAGATTCAAATACTATTGCCTATGAAATATCATTTTACAATCTGTCCTTTGTCATCTTAGTGGAATACCTCAAACTCACTAGGTTAGTTTCAATTCAACTCACTTGACCTGTCACTCAGTCATTCTGGTTTTAATCGTAAAACATCATTGGAAATCCTAGTTGGAACCTTGCATCAAACTTGGTTAGTTAGTGACTCATCCCTTAGTTACTCTAGGATATTGACATATAGTTTGCATTATACCTTAGTCATTGCATCTCATAATCTATACCAAAAAAAAAAGACCAAAAATATAGCATAACTTTCATATCCATAGAAATTTGCATTTTAGACATTATCTTAAGTCATACCTTAGTCATTGCATGTCATAATCTATACCAAAAAAAAAAAAAGCATTTACTTTCACATCTTAGGTAGTTGCATACCCGACGGTTCGCATTTATGTGTCATCCCTTTTTGAGCAAGTCGTATCTTATGGTCCAGACCATATTACAAAAGAGATGATTAGAAATGGACCCTTCACAACAACAT
>VDFB02373211.1:0-15529 GCA_007258455.2 Sequoia sempervirens | reverse complement strand
GGAGAAAGGACAAATATTCGTCTTATCTTCCTTAGGTGAATGAAGAGTTGGTTTCCATAGATAAGGATAAAGTGGAAAACCACTTGGTTGAGATAGAGGGTATTGCTTCAATTTTTAGAATGAAGGTGGTTAGTGGGGAGAGGGAATATTTGTTGCTCAAAGGATCCATTCCCTTCACAAGTACATCTAGTCTTATTTTTTCTCTCTCTCCATCCAAGGAAAAGAGAAAAATAAGGATTCAAGTCCAAGAAGTTAATCTATTAAGAGGATTTCAAGAAATCCTTTCAAATATTATAAGTGCAGCAACTAAAAAAGAACCTTGCTTCAACAATTTAGTGGCCACGACAACGGGTAGTGTTCATGACTCTCTAGAGTCCTATGACTTTAAGCTATCTTACTATATTTTTTGGATAACATGTCTTAATCTTTATGCTTCAATTCAATTTTTGTGACAATTTTATTATTATTTTTTGGAGTTGTTAGTTTAAATCCTATTCTTGTTGGTCCATGTATAGATTCATTGTTGTGTGTTAGGCTTCAATGCTATACATTTTTCTTTGTATAAGTGTTTGGGCCCTTTAAAAAATTGACCTTTACCATTTAATAAAAAAAGGAGATGATTTTGTGAATTGCTTTATATAAATAGATAGGTTTGAAAGTGTCCATCTTTGGTATTTTCCATCTTGGGAATGAGAGCAAGAAAAGCGCGACTTAAATTACTTAGTATTTATTCACTATTGAAGGAATTGTGAACCACACCAATTTCATATTTTAGCGTTGTATTAGGTTTTTCATACACTTTCCAAGTCTTAATGTTCCGGTTATTTAATTAATTATTATTTTATGTATTTTAATGAAATGGGATATCTAACTTTATTCCTTAGGCATTATTCCATTTGTAATCATTGGTATTATGTTTGTAAATATGTGTGTAAAATAACATCTTATCAAGAAGGATTTGTAAGAGAATCTATGACAAGGATAGTGGTGTAAAACATATTATGACTTGTACTAACATTGATGAGGGGTTACATAGTGGACTTATAAGAGAATTTTATATTATTAGTTGGGCATGGAATGTAATTAACGCTGCATGGGGGAGTGCTTGCAAGTTACATATGCCAACTTGCATAATGGAAGTCAAAGATGCTTGTGCGGATAGTTAAATTCTATTTTGGAGGATGCTCTCTTGAGCCCGTAATCTAGTCAAGATTAGGGGGTCGTATCAAACTACCCAATCTTGTAGCCTTAACATCTCATCCAACCCATATTCTTGCACATATAACAAGGACAACATATTATTTGTAACAATATTTGAAACATATCTTTATTATCACTTCCATATGTACATCCATACAACAAAATTCCTCAAGAACAATTACATATAGTGAGGATTTCAACAAGAAATAAAATTCAGAAATTTTACAAGGGTTTCTAGCCACTTCATGCTTTCAAATATTCAAAGTCTCTTTCCTTCAACCTTATTGGATTCACTCCTCTTTTTAAATCTGATTTCTCCTTTCATCCTACAACTGTCATGGCTGCCTTGAACAGATAAAACACTCCTGCAACTTTCTCTTTCTCTTCTTCTATTCCTCTCCTTTTGGAAAGCTAATTTTCTACACTTTCCTTCATGCAATCCTCTAGATCAACCTGCAAATTATTTCCTCAAACTTTCTGCTTCTGATTTCTACCTCTTGACACCATTAAAGGTTGTATACATAGAGGGTTTCAACTATGTGAAACACCAAAAAGTGGTTTTCAACTATGCTCTTTCATTGACCCTTAAAATTCCTGGAAAAAATGAAATAAAACATAGTTTGTTGCTTCCAAAAGTGCCATCCAAAGTTATTGTACCATATCAAACATCTTGCTGCTGTATATGCATTTGAAAAATGGATAAAATAAATAACGAAGTCATGCTTATTCACCCCTAATTGGAAATTCAAGAGTCATTAACTTGTTTTTTGAAAAATTACTAGTTTTTCTCCATTTTAGTAACCAAAATTGAAAGAATAGGACCAAAATGGAATGTGAAGAGTCACTTGTCTTATGTAAACTTCCCTAGGCATCAAAATTGAGAAAATTAATTAATTTTAATTAATTTCCTTCAAAAACCCCTTCCACCATGGTAAATAGACCATTTCAACCCCTAGAACCTTGAAATTATACAATTTTGAAAATCACATTAAACACCTTGCTTCACCTTGATGTATGAAATGGAAATAAAGTCCTCACAAATAAATAATCATATCCTTACAAAACTTCACAATATGATCTTAAAGCTCAAACTTACACCAAAAATGCAAAATACTAAACATGAAAAGAAAATATATTTTTGGTGATACAAGATTGCTTGTGAGCCTAGATGTTCTTGCATCAAACACACCAGGTAAGAAGTTTGTGAGCATGGCTCACAAAATGGATTTGAGTGGTTGAACCACACTTTTAAATAGTAAACTATTTGCAGCATACTCCAATGCTTTCATAGGTACCATACAAATCTTTCTTCTACTTTTTTGGAACACATCCTTGGAACTCTTCTTATCTTCATTTGCAGAATGTGTTTACCAATTACTCTTTCAATTGTGGAATTTTGTCCACCATACATGAAGCTCCTCCACAAAATACATTTTTCTATCTTCTCTTCTCTTGTGGGCTTCAACCCACCACAATCTGTCCTCCTCCACCAATGTTCATCTACACTATCCCTTGCAACACTTGCATATAAATTAACAATATCATGGAAATTAAATATTTCCATTTGCACTTCTTCTTGACACTCCTTTACATTTATTTCCACCCTTTCATCATTGTCTTCTTTCACTTTCATCATATCATCTGAACACAACTCAACATTGTCTTCATCATCATAAAAATGAAAAATATTAACCATTACCTTTATTTTCATGTTTTCTTCTAATGCTGCAACATCTTCTCCAATCACATCCTCATTCATCAAAACCTCCATACCTTCACTAAGAAATACTATTGTTGCAATATCATCCACTTCTATGCATTCCAAAAGACATGCTTCAACTGCAATCTTATTCTTTTCTTTTTCATCCTCTTTCACAATGTTTTCTTCTTCATTGCTATCTATTGGAATATTTGCTTCATATTCTCTTCTACTTGCAAATGAAATAACATTAGAAAAATAATAGGAGTCCAATTCTCCCATCTTCTCTTCTTTTTCTTTCCTCTTTCCTTTCATAATACGTCCTCCAAGACATCTAACCTCCTAGATATTTTTGCACACTTATTTCGAATATCCCAATTCTCTTCCTCTAAAAATATTTCTCTCCTCTCAATAATTTTTTTTTTACAACCCTACCCAAGGCCAACCTCTTACTCTTCTTTGACATTTCTACAAACACTTGCAACCCACTCACAATTTGCAACAAAATTTACACAAAAACCAACTATCTTTTACCCAACAAAGATTCTGGAAGATGTACCTCTCAAAACCTCCTCTACCCATTTTCACATAGTGGAAAACATTTGTAAACCTTCTAGCCAACCTTATCTCTATTGGAGGATAGCCCAAAAAATTGCACAAAACAAATCCCCATAACTCATCAAACCCCAGCTCTCTACATTTAAAACTTGCAACAAAAATATTTTTGAGCTCTACTTTTACACAACATAAAAAAATACCTCAAATCTGAAATCCTTATCCTCACACACATTTCAAAATCATACCTACTCTGATGCCATTTGATGCAAACAAGATTAGGGGTTCTTATCAAACTATCTAAATCTTGCAGCCTTGACATGTCATCCAACCCACATTCTTGCACATATATTAGGGACAACATATTATCTATAAGAAAATCTGAAACATATCTTTATTATCACTTTCATATGTATACTTATATAACAAAATTCCTCAAAGAACAATTACATATAGTGAGGATTTCAACAAGAAACAAAATTCAAAAATTTTACAAGGGTTTCTAGGGACTTCATGTCTTCAAATTTTCAAAGTCTCTTTCCTTCAACTTTCTTGGCTTCACTCCTCTTTGTAAATCTGATTTTTTAATTTCATCCTACAGCTCTCATGGCTTCCTTGAACACATAAAACACACTTGCAACTTTCTTCTCTTCTTCTATTCCTCTCCTCTTGGAAAGCTAATTTTCTACACTTTCCTTCATGCAATCCTCTCGAGAAACCTACAAATTCTTTCCTCAAACTTGCTGCTTCTGATTGCTACCTCTTCACACCATTAAAGTTTGTATTCACATATGGTTTCAACTATGTGAAATACCAAAAAATGGTTTCCAAATCTTCTCTTTCATTGACTCTTAAAATTCCTGCAAAAAATGAAATAAAACATAGTTTGTTGCTTCCAAAAGAGCCATCCAAAGTTGTACCATATCAAACATCTTGCTGTTGTATATGCATTTGAAAAATGGATAAAATCAATAACCAAGTTGTGCTCATTCACCCCAAATTGGAAATTGAGGATTCATTAATTTGTTTTCCAAAAATTACTAGTTTTTTCTCCATTTTAGGAACCAAAATTGAAAGAATACGACCAAAATGGAATGCGAAGAGTCACATGTCTTATGCAAACTTCCCTAGGAATAAAAATTGAGAAAATTAATTATTTTTAATTAATTTTCTTCAAAATCCCCTTCCACCATGGTAAATAGACAATTTCAACCCCTAGAACCTTGAAATTATGCAATTTTGCAAATCACATTAAATACCCTGCTTGACCTTGATGTAAGAAATGGAAATAAAGTAGTCACACATAAATAATCATATCCTTACGATACTTCACAATATGCTCTTGAAGCTCAAATTGACACCAAAAATACAAAATACTAAACATGAAAAGAAAATATAATTTTGGTGATGTAGGATTGCTTGTGAGCCCAGATGCTCGTGCATCAATGGGCCATGGGAATTCATACCATGGTATTTTGAAACCTTTTTTGGACCCATACTATATTATTTTTTTGTGATTTTCTATGCCTCCATTAGTCTTTATATTAAGGGCTTGAGATAGAGGCAGTATGCATTATTTTCTATATGGCTATGCTATCAAATTTTCACCAAAAGAAGAGGATGTTTGTTAGAAATTATAGGTCTTAGGCTACTAAAATATCATAAATAAAATATAAAATAAATAAAATGAGAAAATTATAAGATGTTAGATTCAACACATTACACAATATATACACCATGAGAACCCTTATGGTAAAATATCATAAAGCATCATCTATTCTAAAACACAGATTTTTTACAAAATTATAGATAAAATTAGGTGTCACTTTGCATTTCTACATGGCCAATGATAACTCTGTGCATAGTTATAGAATTCACTATCCAAATTAAATTTCTCTCAATGAGAGAGAATCTCCCAAATATAGGATAGGTGACATAATACCTAAAGGGTATATTAGTTGCACTGCTCAAAACTATCATTTATAAATAAATAATAATCTAATATTTTATTAGATTAATAATTATTAAATGATATAATATTTATAAAGAATATATTAGCATGATATTTTGTTGTCAAACGCATTGCACTCGAATGCTTGAATGGTTAAACTCAACAATCTGTTGAAACATGGGAATTATCTTCAGGCTGTGGGTATTCCTATGGCGAAGATAGACCTCCAGATTCTAGGCTGGTTCCTATATGATTCTCAAATTGATAACTGGGTAACTTGTGCTGGAAAAGGGCTAGAAGGATTGTAATAAATGCACGTAAAACTGTAAATTGACGATGATACACCTAATTGATAAAGACTTGCAACTACGATTCACAATGAACTTCAAAAAAACTATCCACACAAGTCAATTCGACAGTTTGACCACAAAAATGATTCTAAGGAAGGCCTGAATAAACCACTTTTGAAGGAAAACAGAGTTTTCTCAACAAAGAAGAATAGATTATTCTGTTACACAACCCTAGACCTGTGATTTTCACTATTTTGAATGCATGCAAATATAAATGAGACAATAATTTTAAAGGTTTTGATATTAAACACAGTAAAACTTCATCAAATCATTCATAAAAACATCATAATGACAAGGCAGACTTTTGATTTCACCAAAATCGAAGGAATCTTTGCAAAATGACACAAAATGAACCTGTAAACTTGCTGTTGTATTAATCTAAAAATTGATAAACTGAGTTACATGATATTTCTCTTTGT
Source organism: Sequoia sempervirens (assembly GCA_007258455.2). Lineage (NCBI taxonomy): Eukaryota > Viridiplantae > Streptophyta > Pinopsida > Cupressales > Cupressaceae > Sequoia > Sequoia sempervirens. Next base: position 9,355 of record VDFB02373211.1, on the reverse strand, counting down.
AGAATGCAAAGGCTAAAAAAAAAGAATTGGTGAAAGAAACTAAGTTCTTCCAATATATACAAAAGGCATGCACAAGGCAGCCAATAATAAAACTGAAGTGAAAACAATGTTTCCAATGTGAAATCCGAGCAAAAGAGAAAACCCTGATAAAAATGGCTAAAAAATGAAGCAAATTGCTCTTTGTGCCTAGAAAACTCCACCTCTCCATGCGCATGACCAAAATATCTTGTGAACTGACGTGGAACTGAAAGCATTGTCTCATATCTGCATGAACCGAATAATTGAACTTGAAGCTCCACTTGTGCATGAGCAATTTTTTTTTTTAATTTAGAAATTTCAATATATCCTTCCTCCATGCAGAATCTAAACTTAGCACTTTACATGCAACATGGACTTGAAGTTACAAAGTTTGCACCTTAAAATAGTTAAATTAATTAAATGATTTATAGTTCATCATTTAATTAATTTACTTTACATAGTCTAAGGCAAACACAACATTAGAGGTAATAGAAAAACAACCTCAACCAATACCCGACATTATGCACATAATAAATATTAAAGTGATCATTAAATAAATCTCTTTGGAAAACTTTGAGTCTCACTTTGATATTCAATGTCATTTTTTAGAAGACTTAGAGTCTTTGATGGGCTTCTCCATGCATAGTCTTGAGCTTCATGCTATTCATATTTACATGCCTTGGTGATTTCATGCTTTATATTAGCTCATGACCCCTTTCTATTAGGTCATTGACATGAAAGTCATAAACCATGGGCATCAATAAAACATAATGATTTTTCTAAAATCATTAGCAAAAATCAAAGTCTTGTCGACTTAGGGCAGGAGAATACCATCGAACCCTAAAAGTCTTAATTATTTTGTATTTTGACTTTTGCTTGTCTTGGAGCTCTGTTGTGCCGCCATGGTGGAGAGAAAGAGTTTTCATTATGAAGCTTTGGAGCCATGTTTTGAGCTTCTGTAGTTTGATTTCACCTCTGTAAACAATGGTAAGTTAACTTCAAACTGTGTTATGGTTTCTTGTATTCATTTTGAGGACAAAAATAGCCTTCAAGGCTATGGCTATGTGATATTTTTGATGTATTTTTGTTTGTGAACTGTTCTATTGATGCCCTTTCTCTATTTTTGGCCACCATGGTTATACTGGGCCCGAGCTTTGAAAATATTTTCTACTAGAGATTATGTGGTATGCTCATCTTTGCACATCTTGGACTTTGTGTTTGCAACAGAAAAGAAAAAAAAAAACTTCTTTATTTCTTTGTATATTTCTGGATTTTGTGGTCTTTCTTCTTTGAGGATGGAATGGTCACAACTTCCATTATACATCTATATTTTTCCTACTAAAACCCCATCTGGGTATTGTCTTTGTTGACTCCAGGCCGCGAGCCTTGCATGCTCAATCTGGGTTTTCTTGCTATTTTTGAAGGCTTCCTAGGTGATTTCCTTGAGTATTTTCTACTCTTACATTGACTACGCTATATCAACTCGTCCTTTCTTGGGGAACCTTTTCATTGGCCTATACTAACCCACTGCAAAGGAACTCGAGGGTTTACTACCCGTGGCTCTCTTTCTCATTTCCTCTATACCTTGACAACCGTGGCCTTTTGATGAGTTTTTCTGAAGATTTGAAGGGTTGTGTCCTCTATTATTTCATCTGGGTATTACCAACTCACTGTTATTTCATTTTTAGTTCAAACCCTCATATGGGTATTTATATTTAAGATAAAAACTACTCTTGAGGTTGCGGTCATGGCTGTGATTCTTGTTTTCCTTTTGACAAAAAATAATGCTCATTATTCCATTGCTGTGATAGTAAACAAAACTATTCTTTCTTTATTTGTGCTCCTTATAACTTCAAAATGCTGGCTCAAATACCTTATCATGTGGGTAGTTGAATGTAATGATAAACAATGGTGATAGCATATACCTTTGATCTTTGGACAATGCTTTTTCTGATTCTTTCATGTAGCAATGCTCTTATTACAGTCTTGTAGACCTGTAGCTTACTGTGTTATCAACACTTTCTTTAATCCATTTCCCTCCAATGGACTATGTTAAGACCATTATTAACGTTCCAATATATCTCTAAGACTACTCCCTCTATTGTGATATGGAGATGATGTCCTTTGAGCTGTCACTAAACTTTTGTAAGAATCTTCATCTGATGCCCTTACTTATAACCATATGAAATCTAGACTCTCTTTTTTATTATGATGCTGAGATTTCATTGTTGCTTTGTTGCTTTGAGTTGGCACTTGATCCTTGTATTTATGCTTCTCAATGTTAAATTACTGCTCCATTATGAACATGATACCTCCTTCCAAGGAATGCTTGATGACTGCTTCCTTTCAAAATATACACCTTTAATGACTCCTATGTTGTTTTGATTGATACTTAATGAATGTCTTCATCATATTTCTTAATAGCATAACAACAAGGAATGACAAAAAATTGATGATGTAGGACCATGATGTACAAGATGGATTTTTATTCTGCTTTGCAATATTAAGAGCCATTGTTCATTTGTGTTTCTCTCTTCATTTCACTTGCATTTGATTGCCATAAATGATCAATGTTGGAGGCTGCTATAGATACTTTATGAGTTGTTCTTTCAAATGATGAACAATAAGATGCTTTGCTCGATCTATTTTCATCGTGTTGAATTAAAAACTGCATTTATGAACTTCATTCATGGAGAATGATGATTATCTTTATTCCATAATATTGTCCCATATTATTGTTTATGAGTTGGGCTCAACCCTTGTGGGAGCCACATTTCTCACCACTCATAACAATATCTGTTGATTGAAATGATCTGATTATACCAGTTCCTGCACATTTAAAAAAACAAGTTAGCAAAAATAATTGAAGCTGAAAGCTTCCATTGAACTTCATGCTCCTTGAATATCAACCTTTTTATGACTTAATCATCTGGTGAATGCCTAACTGGATACATATTACATTCCTATTGGTAGTGTAGGCATGAAGTAGGATGTGATTTATCATTGCTCTAACACCATCCTTTTACAATCTTGCAGATGCATGGAGCTTGGAATTGGAAGAACCTCGAGGCATTGGAGACACAACAATCTTGAAGACATCAAGTAAAAATGATTCATCATTACAGACAATGATGAATCATTCCCTTTCATGTTTACATTATCTTGAGTTGTGTGGTTTACAACTTTTACTTGTATTATATTTGATTCAAGAAAATCGAGATTAAAGTTACTCCACTTACGGCTTATTATTGGGACCCTAATTTTACAATATGAATAAAACAACATTTGTTATGCAAATGTCTAATTTTCTATTACAAATACTTGCATAATAAAACTGAAAATCAAATGTAATATGATTTTTTTACATGATGACACATACTTAGCAGAAAAATTTGAAACTCTATGTACCTCTCAATGATGAATGCAATTTAGCTCTACATTTTGAGCTCTACGGTTTTAGTATGGCTAAAATAGGTAACAATTTTATGACCTTATATTAGAAAAAAATATAAATTATATAAAGGTATTGACCCTAATAATGTTAGGTTGTAATACCCCCCTTATTCTTACTGAGGATAAACTATTAGTTTCTATATAAGAAAAATTGAATACCTTAGTAAAGTAGTTCTTCTTTGACAAAGATAAGTAAAAACACAAATATATTTTAAAATGAGGATCATGCATTGTGGACTACAAGATAGTCATCTTGTCATAACTTATAATCCCTATATTTTAAAGAATGATGTTTTTAAGGAGGTCTTATAAAAAAAAATTGGAGCTTAGGACTTCTCAAACTAGCCTCCCCCAAGTTCATTACAAAGTACTCATAAGTCTTATATAATACAATGCTTTTACAAGTGGAAAAATTATAGAGAGGAATTAGAACATGCTTAAAGGAATTATATAATAAAAATGCATGCAGGTCTTACATATAATGCCTAGAGCTGTCTTATTTATGCTTTTTAGGTATTACATTCAAAGTTTAGCTACTAGAAGTTGTCATTATCATGCATACTCCCCTTCAATTGAAAATTCTTAAGGCCAAGCATTGATCTTTTATTTATTTTTTAAATAATTAGCCGATAGGCTATATATTGTATGAGCTTTGTGCCTAAACCTGTCTCATGCTCCAAACCAGGTTGTTTGACCTCTTTCACCTCACAGGAAACGGGGTTGTTTGTTAGAAAAAGTAATAATCTAATAAATATCTCTGGCATCCTGGTCCAGCAGAGCCACTGCAACGAACACCATGATTGACATAAACACATGCACAAAATCAACAAACCTAGGACTGTACTTCCTCTCATCTGGAACACTGCCGCCCACATAATCAAATGTCCACAACCCTCTCAGAGTCACCACGCCATAGTAAATATTTCCATCCGACCCTTTAAAATTGTTGGTGAAAGAAACCAGAAAGCACGAAATCGCACATAGAACAAGAAAAATTTCTGTCAAGAGACGGTTGGCGGCGTCGCAATGGCCGTTGTTGGAGAAGAGCGAGCAAAGCACTTGGAAGGTCAGGACAGTCCCTGTGGGAAGCAGGTTGGCCGCATGGGCGGTGCTCTTGAAAGTTTGGTTCATTGCTCTTTGTATTACGCTTTTGCTTCCCTGCTTTGTGTCATTCAAGTCTCTTTTCTTCGAATTTTCTTCGCCTTTCTCCTCGTGAATTAGGGGTTCCCTGATTTCAACGGGGGATTCTGCCATTCTTCTGTTCTGGTTTGTTAATAAATATCTCCGCTGCGATAAATGATGAAATCTACAATATCTTTTTGCAATAAGTGCATATAAATTTACAATATCTTCGCCGCAGTAATTGAGGATGGGGAGCTATTGATCGATCTGGAAGTAATCGTGGATGGGGAGCTATTGATCGATTGGATTGTGGCAGAGCCACAGTGATGAAGAAGAAACTCTCCACTCAACACAATTCACAAATTTCAAACTACAACAAACTCAGAAAATGATTAACCCCAAATTGACAATAATTTGTGTCGATTTTGTTTCTAATGTCTTGTTTTTGTCTCCTACAAATCGAGATTCATCACAAAGGGAAACATGGTGTTATATTTTTCTGTCGGTGTAACACTTGCACCCCTTCTAGTGCAAGTGCCAGTTTGATACTACATTGAAGTTTGATATGTGATTGCTAGGATTCTAGTCTAGTGCTTCTTGATCATTATATATCTACCACCTGAGAATTAGTCTTGACAAAATTAGAGTAATTTTATGATGGGATGTTTTTTGAAGTGTCCATGAACTTCAATGTGCTTTATTTCTAGAAATAAGAGTCTTTGGTGAGATTAATTAGATTTGGTTATCACATAATAAAGTGGTACTTTTTACAAGAACCCAAATAAAATTCCTCCAATAATCTCTTAAGCCACTTTGATTCTTTTATAGCTATTTTGAATTCTGCTAAGTCTAGAGATTAAAGAGTCATAGAAGGTTGCTATTTTAAGTACTAATCCATCCATGTAATAATACCTGCACTATATTACATATAGTATTCCATAGTTATCTAGATGTAATACCTATTATGTAGGTAATATCTAGTCTAATTATGGGAAGGTAAATCAAACTTATTACAAACTAAGTTTAGCATTTTTATATGATAGATTTATGGTTTGATTACACACTAGTAGGTTAATAAGTATAACTAGTAGTTTGATCATATTAAATTTCTTAAATGCATACTTTATTTTAGGATACTAGAATATAGTTAACATAATGGAGCTATAATGATATGATAATACTAAAAATGACGATAATTTATTGTTGTTTACCAAGGAAATTATTAAGACATTGTGATATTTCCCAGCCAAATGTAGTTATAAATTTCTAAGATTTTTATTAAAGGGGAAGTTAAAATGTTTTCAATGGACCCTAAAACCCTTTATAGCAATCAAAATATCAATAAAAACATAGCTGACCCACAACAAAGCAAAAATGCAAAACTAGCAAAACATAAAAAAGATAGAAAGAAAAGCCAACAAAGCACAAATTACATTCTCTTGAGGGTATCAACAACTTCTAGTTCAACCTAGAAGAAGCTTTCTTGAAGTTCTTGATGCTCTTGAAACTATTTCATGTCACCCTAATCATATTTTTTTGGTACTTCTAGTTTTGTTTTTGGGGCCAACATCCCCTTTGGTATCCATCACAGGATTAGATCACAGTCATCTTTTTCACCTTATCCTTGAGACCATTAATCTCCATATCAATACTCTTGATAAACCTATTTATGTTTCCTTTATCTTTTCCATATCCTACTCCAAACATCAACCTAGAGCATCTTGGTTCTCATATTGTTTCATTACCTCCTCCTCCAAGATAGCAACACTTTCCTTTTGATTAGAGATAACCTCCATCAACTTATTCACTCGATGTATATAGTCCCTAGTTTTGGAATATCCTCATGTCCTCCAAAACAAAAACCTAGGTGTTCCTCCTTTACTTGTTAGCCATGATCTAAATCTTGATATTTAGCTTATTAATATCCACTTAAAACCAATTAATGAGGTTGTGTTGTGCCTCAAAGGTATAATGGAGGGTCACTTTTGGCCCACCATACTCAAGTCATCAAATGAATCTTGTAGGGAAGTGGGGTTGGATCAAGGAAGTATAAAATCCTTCAGGATCAGGGGTAGGGGTTTTGGATTCCAAGGAAGGTTTCCCCTATGATATCTTAATGGATAGAAAAAGCTATACCTTTCCCCTTGTCTTAGGTTCAAGGGGTCTCAATATTCTTCTAAAATTCATGGATCCTTCCCATACTCTTCTCAGTAGGCTCCTTCTTCCTAGGCAACTAAGTCTTCCTAGGGGACTAAACCCTTTTGCTTTCTTTCTCCCTACTTCCACCAAAACCACTAGACCTAGTTTTCATCAAAAAGTCACTCTCTTTGGATTGCTGTAACTCATAATCTAATCCAATATTAGTACCAATCCCTTTGTAGTTTTTTCCCTCCTTATCCTCTAAGTCCTCAAAACTAGACTTCAAAAATTTCACCATTTCTTAACCTTAGTGCCATCCTTTTTGTTGGTAGTATTGGAGACACTCAAATTCAATTGCTTCACATGGTTGATAATTAACATGATTAACCCCTAGTATAAAGGCACCATACTAGGTGCTTTCTTACAATATTTAATGGATGTATCCAATGACAAAAGTAGATAAGAAAGAAAAAAATATAAATTTATTCTACTTGAAATGATTCAATAAAAGGAAATGATAATGGTAAATAGGCTTAAAACACCCTTCCAAAGTCATGTACCTCATTCTACAAAGGGAAAACTCATCCCATGGAGGTTTTACAAAATGTCTACTATAACCAAAGTGATCCTTCCCAAGTCATATACCTCATTATATAGAGGGAAAAATCATCCCATGGAGGTTTTAGAGAATTTCTAACATAACTAGAGTGAATTTAATTATCTCCTTGTCCAAATTTAGTAAAATGGAGATGGCTTCCTCTATCATATGCCTATCATTGAAAATATTTCCCCGTCATGGAAAGCCTTGTGACATTTGCCACAAATATTATTTTTGCACTTGAATGCCAAATTGAAAGTGTATTTAAATGTTTCACCATTAGGAAAAATAAGGAAACTCTAGCCTTTGAACCTTCTCTCAAACATGCACCATCAAATGGCATAAAATCATTTCAAGCATTTCCATTTCAAGTTTCTCTATTTTTATATTGAATGTTCACAAAATGTCTGACTAGTAGTTCATATTTAAACATAACATGACATAACATTGGATGTTCACAGCATCACACTGCATTGGAATAAGATTTGGATGTAAAGAAATGATAATGTAATACATAGTCTAAATTAATTAACATAACAACACAACATTCTAGTATAAAGTGAACATGTGTATATGGTTAAGTATTATATGCACGATGTTACATTTTATCAAAAAATAAAATTTGTGTGACGTAACATCATAATCTATTGTACAACATGACTTTGAAAAACTATCTTATGGATAACCAATTGATTTTGAATTTAGAAAGGTAAATGGTTGGTGCTTTGAAGTAAGGTAGACCACCATTTTTAGGGATGAAAATAAGATACACTTTAAATGTTATTTAGGAACAATGTAATAAATGGCAGTAACATACTTGATTGGAATATAATCTAGTAATATTGTAATAAATATCTAGAGGACTTATATGTTGTATACAATGAATATTAAAAAAAAAACTATTATCATAATATTATATTTCATGTTAAAGTCGAAAGTCATTTGACCTTCGAAAAAAAAGTATAATTTAAATATTCTCATAAACTTCAATCAACTCCTTTTTTTCATCTCTAGCCCTTTGATGAGCTTCCATTAATTTGGAGATTGCCTTCATTAGCTTGGCTGATTGCTCTTGAAAATTATCGACATAATTGATTGTGTTCTAATAAAAAATAGTAATCACAGAGTATTCCTTCAACGAACCCTTGGATATCTATCATGGTGTCTACACTCCAGTCTTTCACCTTTTGGAATATTTCCTTGCCCTTAGTTATAATCTCTATTTCCCATCTTTGGCAGCTTTGTGCCATTCAATCGGTGTACTTGGTTGTGATTCATTGAAAATATTTTCTACAATCAAAATTGACAAGTCAACATGTCTCATAAATTCAAAGTATGGTATATTGTCATGTTCCCTAGATTTTAGCACTAAAATAAAGCATCAAAATATAAATAAATAAATGAAATAAATAACCAAATACATATTACAAATATAAATATTAGCAATTTAACTCTATTATATTTTAGTGTTGAAATATGAATAACTAAATAAGATAATATAAATATCAAAATACAAATAATGATACCATTATAATTAAAATGCAGTTATCTAATAAATAGAACAATTAATATCACTAATTGTAAATATCATAGTAATAAAATTTTCACAAGAAAACAATATGAAATAATATTCATAAGACACTAGTATTAATAAAACATGACTATGCCCTAGTAATAAATAAACAAACCTAAATACCATTGATTCTTATCCTTAACAACAATCCACTTATCTAAGAAAGTCTTTTTAAACAACAATTTATATTACTCATAAAAGACAAAAGCTACTTTGTCTTATTCAAAGACAAAACAACGATTAGCATGTGAAAAACAAAAGGGTGCGATTTGTGAATAGACTAAGAGGTGCAGCCATGCCCTTTCACAAACGAATGGCCATGTCTCTTGGTGCATCGTGCTAGGTCTAAGGGTAGATAGTTTCAAAGAAGAAAAGGGGGATGAAGGGAATCAAATGATTGTGAATAAGGATAGGGGTAGATGTCATGGGTGGCTGGAAAATATAATAATATT
>VDFB02373210.1:0-12829 GCA_007258455.2 Sequoia sempervirens | reverse complement strand
GGTGTTGCTGACCTACTAGAGGGTTTCACAGAGCCTGGTGACATCATGAACACTGCTTACGATGAACAAGAAATCTCTAAGAAACCTTTGCCTACAATCCAATGGTCCAAGAAGGAAAGTGTTTCCATTAGAGAGAGGTTGGCACCAATTTTGGCTAACACTGCAGAGTGGTTGCACAAACATGGCTTCGAGATGAAAAATTTCAGGATAGAATCAGAAGGAGAGGAATCTGGAGCGGAAACCAGCCAACAACAGGAACCTTGCATGAAAGATAAACTTGCGGCTATTCCCACTTCTTCCCGAAGAGGCCCTAGGATTAAGTTCACTGTTGGCAAAAAGGATACATGGGCCGTCCAAGAAGAAGAAACTAAGGAATCTGAACCATCTCGCTCCAAAGGAAAAGGGCCTATTTCCGAAGAGCTAGATTCCGAAGAAGAAGAAAATTCAAGTGACCAATTTGCTGAAGAAGAAGATTCAGAAGAAGACTCTGATGAGGAAAAATATTCCGCAGGAGAACAAGAGTCTGAAGGTGATCAATAAGGTGAACAAGAGTCAGAAGAGCAAGAGGGTGGTAAACAGGAACTCGAGCATGATGAAGAACAAACTGTATCTCCATATGAGAATGTAGTTGAAGATCTTCCCTAGATATCATTGCTTGTAACTTCAAACATTCCTCACACACCTCCTAATCCAGACACTCCTCCACCACCTTTTCCTACATCGCCTATTCCTACATCTACAATACCCGCAGTGGACATTTCACAACCTCCTTCAACATCAACCGTACTTGATACTCCTTTAGTGACAAGTTTTCAAATTAGTGATATTTTGTTGAGCCCTCCATCATCCATTCCCAATCTATCATCTCCATCCTATGATATCACTTCACAAGCTGAATTTAACAGGTTCATGAATGAATCTATGCACGATCAACTCAGTGTGCAAACCACTGGAGCAATTATGACAGACACTACGCCAATTGTCACTATACCAGTCATTCCTTCAGAAGCGGCAGTGACAATAGAGTTGACAGTCAACCAAGAAGCTCGTACCTCCTCTCTTCCCCCCTGGTTGGTATCTCAAGTATCAAAATGGAAAAAGCAAATGATCTCTCCAGAAGAGCTCGATTTTGAAGAGATAGCGCCTCCAAAAGCCAAGGGGAAGAAAAAGGCGAAAGTGTATTCACTGCTTCATGTTGACAAGGCCGGTCATAACTGTGCAGAGATTGGCATACTGCCTCAAGAGGAAGGGGATATAAATATGGAGGACTACATAGTAACAAGAGTCTAGCTTGGCAAGGTTACGAATGAAAGTGCAAAGGAAGATGTGCAGGTAACCTCGGATATACTGGCAGGAAGACTTGACAAAATGGAGCAAGCTCGAAACATGTACAAACAGAAGGCAAAGCATTATGCCATTGTTTTAAGGAGACTTGCAGGATCTTCCAGTAATGCACAACCGTTGGCAATGATAAGTGCTGAGGACCTAGCTGTGAAGAAAGCTAAGAAGTTTCCCTCCAAAGGCAGAGTGTTATATGATTTTATTAATAAAATTATAGAACATGGTTCCCAGATTATAGTTGCTGCGGATGAAAAAGCTACTCAGATAGCCAAGCTCAAAACAGAGGTTGAAAAGGAAGAAAGTGTACTTTCCCAAGAGTGTAGAGAGATGGAAAAATGCCTGTTCTTGTGGTCACAAATGAAACAGGCAAAGCTCAGCAAATTGGTGGAAGTTGGGGTGATCCCTGACAAGGAGAAATACATAGAAGTAAGAGAATCACTGAAACACCGTATCCAGATAATCAAATCTCTTACAGAAGACCTCCACCAAGTGTAGGAAGATGTTGAAGGGCATCGTGCTATCCTCGAAAAAGGAATTAAGGAGTTAGCAGGACAACTCCTTGAAAAAAATCGTATCTTCCTCCCGGCCATGAACTTTCCGAGATCTTCAAAGAAGCCATGATGAAGCAAGTAGAGAGTGCAGAATTTTCAGAGACTTCTATGCATGTTATTTGTGATACAAGGCTCACTCTTGACAACCTCAAGAAACATCTTGACAGGTGCAAAAAGGTTCACTCATCTGCCATGAGATCAATCACCAAAATTCACTTTATTGTGGATTACACCATTGGTCCGGATGAGACATTCATGCAAGAGACCAAGAAGAAGTATGAAGACTTCTGCGCTCAAGCAAGGAACCATGAAGATTCTTGATCTCCAGTGTTAGAATTTTTTGATGCTTCCCTTTATGCATCTTGTAAATAGTTTGTGACATCCTTAATGTCTTTTCTGCAAATGTAATTACACTAATATCTGAGATGTAGTTTCATGAAGATGAATTACATTTTTACTTAGTCAAAGTTAGGTGAGATTTTCCTAAATTAACTCACCTAACTTTCCTAACTTTATTCAACTGATTTCCTAGTTGTACTCTTCCCTCTCCTTTATAAATATGAGGGATTTCTATTGTAATCTTTACCCTTTAGTATTTTTCAACGAAGTGTTGTCCATTTTGAAGCAGATTTATGAAACTTTGTGTTCATGTTTGTGAATGAAAAATCTGATCAATAAAGGAGAGAATTGCATACGAGACTTTGCGTTGGAATCGATAATCTTGTGGATTGATCTTATTGGTAGTGGTTAGTAGATGAGATTTGAAGGGCTTCAAATAGATTTGTGTTACATTCTTCATTTGAATTTACATTTATGTTTGGATACTATTGTTGAAAGATCTACAAGACTTTGTGCTTGTAATCGTTCATGTTGTTCGAGGAATTGTTGTATCTAAGAAGACTTTGTGCTTCTAATGCAACAAACGTTACGATTCTCACAGATCCATTGTTGAAAAGCTACGGAACGAATTTGTGTCTTCGTGAGCTTTTCTCTCTTTCTTTTATTTGTTTATTATTATCATACTTGGAATCTCTACGCTTTGCTTTGACAAGATAGAGGTATTGGCATTACTGCTCATTTTTAGTTTAAAGTTATCTTGAATCAGAACTTCCAACCGTGAAGCATTGTAAAACATCTTCTCTGAAAAAAGAGAGAAGCATGAATGTGACACCCCGCCCCCCATTTCGTAAGTGTAGTGTACATTGTGTAAATACTTAATTAGTTTTACCATAGCTTCTGTTAGCAGTAAGAAGGGTGTCTCCCCTTTTTGAGAAGAGAGATTATACCTCACACAGCTGTGGTTGAAGTCTAGGTTGTGTAATCTATTGAAAAGTTGATTACATAATTTTCACCCAACACAACTTAAATTTGCAAATAATGTAACATTTGTTTTACATTAATCTGATAACAATTTTTCCATGCACTAATAGCTTCTGCTCAAATTTCTTAGAAGATGAATGCACAAGTTTGAAAATTCATTACAAGAATTAGATATTCCATATGAACCACAACACAAAATACCTCACAACAGAGTTGCATCATTTGGGGCTGGTCTGATATTGCATCTAAATGTGCTGCTATAGGTAACGGAGCATGATATTTCATCCAACACTCTTCCTAACATCTGACCAACACTCACTATGGGTCTGAAATATGGTTGCACCTCGAAATAACACCTCCAACACCTTGTAAACTGACTGCTAATAATGTAACAGGCTTGCAAATATGATTTTGGGAATGTAGCAGGTATGTAATAGCTATTTTAAGTTTTAACCACTCAGAAACACACCTAGCCTGAATAGGACACTGTCCGAAAAATCATCAACGGCTTCATACCCTCCCAACTCTCATCAGCGGTTCTCAACTTGCAAAAAATAACAACCCAACAGTCTGAAAATGGGATGTTCAGTCATTCACCATTGAAAAAGGCACAAGAATAAGAGGGCAGCTGGCTCAAAGTGCACATAACCCTTTAATACTCCAACTTCTCAACAACAACAGGTTTGAAAATAGGCCCAATACCAAGGTGCCTCCCACTGTGACTAGAAATCTTTAGAAAGTTAGGTGCTCATCTTAGTAAATCCTCATGCCATGCTTCCTAGTCAACAGAAAATGGTTCGACCCTCTAGTAAAAATCGTTTTTTAGCAATAACTCTCAAAACCCCCCTCATATAGGGTCGCCTAGGCAAGAGGAACTCCACAATAGAAATTACCATCAATTCTGAATTTCTTCCAATCACTATTTCAGCAGAATGAGATGGTGTGGTCCCTCTAGGGCATCATTGAAAGTCTGGGAATTTTTCCTAGCACAATGCTTTGGAAAGTTCAAATATGGCATCCAAACTTAACTTGGATAACTTCTGCAACAACACAAAATAAATTTCAACACAAATCATTTACCTGCAAATCTCTTTTTCACACAACCTATAACTCTGAATGAGCCACATCGAATTAACTAGGGAGGATCTTTCATCACTGAGATTTATCTTCTCTGAGAGGGTTTTCATCCTCAAGAAGGCTGAGACGAACCAAGTTCGATCTCCCAAAAATTACAAGGGTTTCAATAAGAGAAAATAGAATAAACTACATAGCCCAAAAAAACTCTCCATATCTCCTTTTATAAGTTTCCCAAGAACTTCCTAGAAAACTCAATATGAAATCACTTTATTAATTTAATAGGTCTTATATCTCTCAAAAGTGATTTAGTTCATTTTAAAAAAATTCATGGCACTTAAAGTCACTTTTTAGTGTCCCAATGTAATGTCCCCTTTTTCATGAGCGTCAGAGTTTAGAGGATTTAGCCTATTGCTGACCCTCGTAGGTTAATGGGAATGGTTAGAGGGTCCTCTTGGCAGTTACCCAGGCATTGGTTGGCTCATCGGATGCATTGGACAGTCATTTCTCATGATATTCTGGATGTTGGATAACATAACATGTTTGAAAACATAATGTTAGATAACACACTGTTTGATAACATAATGTGTTGGAAAACATATTGTTGTAAGTTGTACTCGCCAGGACCTTTTTCACACATCACGCATTGCAAATGGGGACCCCTAATTTTGGCTTTGCTTTTCGGGTCGCTGGGTTGTTGTCTCTCTTTCATCGTCTGTTTTACTGGGATCGCTCTGCCTTTGAACTTAAACGATTTTGACCGTTCAAATTAGGGTTTCATCGCTTTCTCGGGTCGGTCCAAGGTCAACGAAGTGGATAAAGTGAAAATTGAGCTTAACATTGTTGTTTCATGTTTCCAGAATTTTCATCAAGACTGAGGTACTTACTATTTTTAGTAAGTGTACAATTGCAGGCAATTCGTCAGCTATTTTGAGATTCCGATCATCACACTGCATTCGGAGTATATCAGATTGCTTGCATGCCAAATTTGAGCGAAAACAGACGACTTACTATTTTTAGCAATCCTGGGCTTCGCACGTAATTGGGTCCGGCGCAGAAGCTCTTTTCTTTGCATGTCCGGGATATTCCTTCCGGTTTTTCAAGACCTTTCGCGGAACGGCGTACATGCAAAACGCAGACGACCACTTTCGTAATTCAGCCTTCGAGGCTATTTTTAGGTTCGGTGACATGTCGGTTTCTTTGCATGCCTGGATGATTCCTCGATGGTTTTTCGAGCTTCGCGATGGTGTGACATGCAAACGAGATTCCTACCCGCATGGAACTTGCTATTTTTAGCGGTGTGTCCCGCGTTCGCCTCCCGTTAGCCTCGCAATCAATGCAGCCAATCGCTAGCGTTACTTAAAACTAAGGGAAATCGAGATCATTTGATACGCATGCAATGCAAATTAGGGTTTCCAGCCTTCGGAGAGCCTAAAATAGGCGTAAAAGTCAAAACCTTCAACCGTGTAAACCATCATGACGTCATCTTCCGCTATCCACCGGTGAAATTTCAAGTCAAATGGAGCACTCCTACTATTTATAGTAAGTCAATTTGAAACTGGCTAAAAATAGTAAATTGAGTGCATGCATCGGTGTCAGCCAACAAGTCACGTGGTGAGGAGCGCCTCATTCAAATTTCAAGTCAATCGGAGCAGTGGAGCCATCAGAAACAAGAGGTTACTATTTATAGTAAACCACCTTCAGAAACATGCTAAAAATAGCAGGGTGATTAAAAATGGCAGTGTCGACAGGACAACGAGGTTATGAGGATGCAGTATGCAAAATTTCAAGTCGTTCCGAGCTTCAGAGATGCAAAATTCAGAGAACTTACTATAAATAGCAGGGCAGAGAAGCTGGCAGAGACGAGAGAAAAAAAATGTCTAAGCCTGAAGTTTATCCTCCACCACAGGTGAAATGCGCCCAACTTGCCTTCCAGGTGTTTGAAAAAAATTTCTAACATGTTTTCATCCACCTCCCCATGTAAAATGCGCCCAAGTTGGTGGAATTGAAGCATAAAATATTCTAAGGCAGGCATCTCATCCTTCACACATGGTGAAATGCGTCCTCAAGGTGAAAGCATAAAAAAAAATTCTAAGTCTGAGACTTCGTTCACCTCCTAGGCCAAAATGCGCCCAAAACAAGTGAGTCAAAGAAAGTCAAAGATTTTTATCCTGCTCTCATGCCAAAATGCGCCCAAATGCAAGGTAGTGGCATACAAAAATTTCTAAGTATGAGTTTCATCCTCCTCCACTGGCAAAATGCGCTCAAAGTGAGAAAGGTCAAAGAAGTCAAATGTTTTCATCCTGCAGGAGGTGCAAAATGCGCCCAAATAGAGGCATGTGAGGACAAAATAAGGAAGTTGAAAAGTCACTTGTTGTAGGCGTTACAAGTTTCATCCTTCATGGCATCAAAAATGCGCTCAAGCTCAAAGAAGTCAACAAGTCAACAAAGTTTATCCTCCTCACATAGTAAAATGCGCCCACTTCAAGCATAACATGCATGAAAATTTTCTAAGTATGAAATTTGTCCCCCTAGAGGCATCAAATGCGCCCAAAAGAGGGCATGTGAAGACAAAAGTAGAGAAGCTTAAGAGTCACAGGTCAAGGCGTTGAAAAGATTCCTTCTTCTACACAAGCAAAATGCGCCCATCTTCTTGCCTATGTGATATGCGCCATGCAAAGAGGGTGAATAAAGTGTGTTGGGCGTTGAAAATGCCAAGGTGTTAGAAAATACTTTCCTAGGCGTGGTGATGAATATCCTTCAGCATGTGTCATTTGCGCCCAAGGTGTTGAGTGAAGACAAATAAAATATTGCTAGGCGTTGAAACTTTCAAAATGATAAACTTTTTCCTAAGGCCTTGAAGATGTTGGAGGATAAAATGTGCTAGGCGCCCTCTTGGAGATTTTCTGAGTAAAGCTGGTGATTCTCTCACGGGCAAGGATGAGCAAGATTGAATAAAAAAAAAAATTTAAGACGAAAATTTCTCCAAGGCAAAATTTCCAAGATGATTTAAAAATTTTCTAAGGCAAAATATTTTCTTCCTTGGGAAAAACGCCTAAGTCTGGAGAGGTGATGGAATTTTCCTGAAGTGTGAGCAGAGTTGCCAGAGATGAAGTCGGTGAATGCCAGCTCCACAGGATTGGTAAAAATTTTCCAAGTCGGAGCAAAATTCTCAGAGGGGATCAAAGAACGAGAATAAATTTGATGAAGAATATTTTCTAAGGTTCAAAATTCAAGAAAATTAAATGAACCCGTTCGTTGGGTACCCATGGATTCGGAACGTTCCGGATAAAATTTTCTTCTGGGTATCGAAGATTGTCGATGAGGAGTTGATTTTAAAGTCTTCCATGCTTCGCTTCGGCCTTCGGGGTGAAGATTTTGGATGAGCACCGGATTGATGAATTTTCCTAAGGGAAATTTGAAAAAATTTCTAAGGCAAAATGAAGAAAATGTGTTTTCAAGGTGAAATTCTCCAGATGATGAGTTTGAAAGAAACTGCCTAGGTGAATTTGCTCGAATTCTTCGTGAGGATAGTCTTCTTGAACCAGAGATGGATAAAATCAAAGTTGTTGGGGCTCCAGCAGGTGAAATGAATCTCTCAAAGATGATACGCCCTTGAAGTGATGGATTGAAAATTTGGCTGCTGCATGAAGAATTTGAACGGAAGGCCATGAACGCGCCGAAAATCTGTGTGTTGGCGATTACATTATAAACGCTCTAATTCTCTCCTTGGCTTGTTTTGCAGGGGAAATGCTGAGGCCGTAAGCATCATGGTTTGAAGTGGAGAAGCACGGGAGCGATATTACAAATCTTCGGAGGAAGATGTTGTAAGTTCTTGCCACGAAGGAAAAAAAGTGCAAGAAATTGGCTAAGTGTTAGCTCAAGTGACAAAGGAGTTGAAGAGCAACGTCGAGAAAGAAGATCAAGGACAGTGTGAACGCGTCTACAAGCGGAATTTTCTAGAAGACTGATTGTGGGCATTTATTGCCTTTGCTATTTTTGGGAGTGAGTGGGAATCTTTGATTCATTTAATGTACCAATTCCTACTCCGCAGTTTTGTGGGAGTTAGCTGAGGTGGCAATGCAATTCTGCGCTTCACTCTATTGATTGTAACCCAGTCAGCTTGACCCCCATACAGAAGGGGAGTCCCCATTTGTAACTCCAAGAGACAGTAGAGAAGATTAGAATAGACATAGAGTAGAGGGACAACTTAGAAGTAGCTTAGTATAGATTGATAGTGTAGTTTGAAGAAGAGGGAAAGTTTTCCCTTGAAAACTTTGTAAGAAATTGTTGTGAACACTCTCTCAATAAAAGAGTTTTTCATTGATGGTGAATTTCATCTTTGTTGTGAGTAGCTAGCAAGGTTTCTTCGTCCTTCGGATTCAAATGGTAGCTCAAAGTAGTATAATTTTTATTCCATGCAAGTAGATGTTAACTGTGGAATGTGGTGTTTGATCTAAGCAACTTCATCTATCCATACCACTAGTGTATTTGCTGATGGTGAATGCGCCTTGTGTGGTCAACTGGAATATCATGTACTTAACTTCAATCACAGTTTGAATAATGGTATGCGTCGTTGTGATGGTATCTTTATGTCAAGTGGTGGTTTGAACATCTTTAGTCATCTCCCTTGAAGATTGCACCGACTCCGTGGAAGCTGTCCGATGCGAGGCAAAGCGAAGTCCGGTTAGAAGTTTGCCGAAGTTGAGCTCCATATCCCACACCTTAGAGTAGATTAGAATCTTCTTAACCTTACCTCATTTCAATTCAGTACTTTCTGGGTAGAATAGGAAACTCGCGCTTCATAGACAAATCTTTCGAGCTTTTTAATTCCTTCTCCGCTGCTGAACAATTCCGTAAGTCCCTTGAAATACTCAAAGAATCACATCGAGCCAACCCAGCCTATTCGCACTGAAAGAACCTTTGGAGTTGAACGCTAATTTAATCCTTCTTTTTGCAATCTTAGCGCATGGAATACTTTGATCAAGAGAGAATAGGAAGCCGCCATGCAATTTTATTCCCATGCTGGTGCGGCTCATTTAAAAACACATCAACAGGACTTAACTATACTTAAGATGGCTAATGGATTCTTGGGCACCCCTCAACCATTCTACGGAAGACAAGGAGTCCTCCCACTTCCAAATTTACAGTTCATTCATTTATAGAAAACACACTTTAAAAAATTGTAAACTACTGAATTTAGCATTAGGCTGAATGCAAAGTGCTAGATTAAGAATATGACAGATTAACATACATTTATATTGTTGAATTAATGGTTACATTGTGATAGAACACTAGGGAGCATTCCTATAGCAGTTGTTGGAAGTTGCAGAACACTAGGGACTGTCTCATAGCAGCTATAAGAAGTTGCAAAACAATATAGAGTGTTCCTGCAGTAGCTCCAAAATGCTAGGAAGTGTTCTTGCAATAACTATTTTTCTTCAATTTATCATTTTATTGTATTTTTGACAAAGACAATTGAGATATTAAAAATAATTTTAGTACCATACAATACTTTTGTGTTACTTTTTTAATACCTTTCTAACATCTTTGAATGAAATTTCTTTGTGATCCTCTCTCCATCCAAAGAAGGTTGATGTAGAGAGGGTTGTAAAGACAATTTTTATGATATATTTAAAAAAGAGCTATAAGGATCATCAAGGTAACTTCAATGTTCTTAATATTTTTAAAATTTTAATTACAAGAGATATTGTTCAATTTTTTAAAATTCCTATTTAATTGCAACTTTAATTTATTTGTAGGTGTCAGTACCTTAATTAGAGTTTTGTGTTTGGTGGATGAGGAGGGAAATCCAATGGGTTACATTTATGAGGCCATGGACAAATCCAAGGAGGCCATCCACAATTGCTAAATGGGAGACAAAACAAAATTTGAATCCATTTGAGAAATCATTAATTGGAGGTGGAACAATAAATTCATCTAATCCATTCAAGTTGTGAGGTGCTACCTCAACTATTTTCTTTTTAGGAGACTTCAAAGATGTTGATGGGGAGGTTACAAGGGGCCTCTCAATATGTATTTGTAACATCCCATTTCCAATTAATCTAAGTTTGTACATATTAGGTCTATACTTATGTCTTCCTTGTTTCCTTCTGCAATGTGTTTTCCATTCCTAAGTATGCCTTTTCTTCCAACTCCACTCTTCCCTTCTACCTATTGAAGTTTCAGATCTCTCCATCCTATCATGCCTTTTGTTTTTCACCCGCCTTGTCATTATATTTTTCAGACTTCTTTGTCTTGCCATACCTGTTGCTTGATTCTCAACACCTCATCCTATAATTTGAGTCTTGTGATATGACCAACACCCAATCCTCGATTATTTCTTCCTATCTTTCCATTCCCCTCCTAACTCCCCAACATGTGTCATATTGTTCCCAATAGTCTGTTTTTGCCATCTTCCAAAGGTGGAATCTTTCCTGCCCATGATCATTGTTCAAATTTCAAGTGCCTATGTACTTAGTGGCCAAAATGTTGAATTTGTGGAGGATATAGAAGAGTGAATGTTTTCATCTAGGATGATCATCTACACTTAATCAAATTCCTTTCAAAATCCATTTTGAGTGCTTGTGTTTGAGTGTGGAATTCCTAGGATGAAAACCCTAGTGATTTTGGAGGACAATCTCATATAGAGTTTGTATTTGAGTTTCATTGGTCACAGACTCCAGCCACATTGCATTGATCCAATTTGCCATTGCTATTGTAGTTAATGTCAATGATATTGCAAAAATATTTGGATGTAATACAAACATTATTGTAATAAGAAAGAGATCGGGATTTACACCTATTATTTGTTGTTCATTATGATAAGAAGATTGGGAGTTATTTCTATCATTTTCTGTTTGATATATAATGATATTGTTTGATGCATAAACAATAGTTTTAATAAGATCTAGGTAAATTCTAAGGCTGATAGTGTTGTTATTCAAATAATAAGTGTTTGTGGAAGGTTAAGAATTGAATTTGCATTTTTTTTTGGCTTGAGGAAATATAGTAATGTGAAGATGATGCCTAAAGTTGAGGTGAGGGTCCTAGTTATTAAGAAGTTGCAGCTGTATAGGCAAGTTAAGGGGAGGCTCTTTTTTTCACCACTAGCTATCCAAGGGAGAACCACCCAAGCGCCTAAGAAAAATCTCAATCTTCACTTAATTACAAATATTGCTTACTTACAATCTTTTGAATGACTTCTTTGCAACTACTTGGTGGGAAGACTGAAGTGGAAAAACCATAAATCTTCAAAAGCTATCTCTTCAAGTTTTGTCCCAACTTTGAGGAATTTCTAAATGTGAGTGCAACTAGAGCTTGTTTGAGGCCATTCACACGAAGAAGTACAAGTTGACACAAAAATGCTTCAATGACTTTGTATTTGTGCAATACAAGCTTTACTTTCACATTAAAAAGGTGGATACATCTACTTAGGAGTTGATTGACTAGGATGATGTTGATCAAATTAGCAGCTAGACTGCATTGGATGAGGATCCCCATGTTTACAATAGATAATATTGTTGATTTTTAAACGCAAACAAAGGAAGGTATTGCAGAAGCAATAGGTGATTGATTAGATGACATCATGATAGATGATGATGTTGAGCTTGAGGAGTCATTGGCTTCTAGTTCGAGGGTGGAGCTACAACAAATTGTGAAGATTAGGGCCTAGACCATCACTAGGATGTATATGAGGAAGGGAACATTGTAAATTCTCGTAACTTTTGATTACGTTTTTCAATCATCATATAACATACTTATTGGTTGTTGCATTCACATGTTGGTACCATATTGTATTTGTTATATTCAAATTTAATAGAAAAAACTTCCCTAACATTTAACATACTCATTTGATACATTCTGTGATCGTATTTTGAATCAAATTTATTTTTGCAAGGAATTTGAGTTTTCTTTTTCTTTTTCTGGAGTCTAAGTCAATATTGGGTCTGTTGAGTTTTAATGAGTTAGATTTTTGAATTATGATGGTGTTGATGCCAATATGTATAAAAGATAAAGGTAATGACAGTTTTTAGGATCAATAGAAGGTGTACAACCCTAGCTCCCTCTAGTTTTGAACATGTGACCTCTATGGAGTTAAACATTCCTAGACCACCAAATCAACTCAACATATACTAGTCTAACTCGAGAATATGTATGTGCATGATTTTGTTCTCTACACCAAAACAAGCCTATCCTAAAAGCAATTTTCTAATTTTTTTTTAGCAAACTACATTATTTAGAGGCCCCTATTATAGATCAATAGACAATATTGTGAAATGAAATTGAATTTTAGAATTAAAACATAGAGTAGTCCTAGAAAATAGAAAAATGTGAGGGTATATAATTTGTCAACTAGTCCCTTTTGAGAGCTATGATTGATTGTGTTATACCATTGAATTATGAGTAGTTTGCATTTGTAAGTTATGCCTTATATATGTTGGGGTAGTGCCTTATCGAGCCGGCCTATTCTTATGTAATTCATTGAGAGGTGGATAAATAGAGGCAATGCCTCCTCCCACCTTATTAATCAATTGACAATC
>VDFB02373209.1:59962-85924 GCA_007258455.2 Sequoia sempervirens | reverse complement strand
TCTCCCACTCTCTCCCCCCCTCTCTCTCTCTCTCTCTCTCTCTCTCTCTCTCTCTCTCTCTCTTACACACACACACACACATACACTCAATCTCCCTCCCTCTTTCCCTCTCTCTCAAGTCCCTACCACTCCCTCTTCCTCTCTATCCCTCTCCCTCTCCATCTCCCTCTCACTCTCCATATCCCTCTCTCCCTCTCAGGACTCTCTCTCTCATAGGGTGTGTGTGTGGACATAGACAAAGAGATAGATATAGGGAGGCATAAATAGGGTGTGTGTGTGTGTATGAGTGAGAGAGAGAGATATTGAGATAACTTAATGAAAATTTAGATTAAATAAATAAATAGAGGGAGAGGGAGAGGGAGAGGGAGAGAGAGAGAGAGAGAGAGAGAGAGAGAGAGAGAGAGAGAGAGAGAGAGAGTAAGATATAGAAATATGGAGTGATACAGATAGAGAGAGATAGGGAGAGATAGAGATAGAAAGAGGGAGAGATATGTAGAGATATATATAACCTATGAAAGATAGAGGGGAAGAGAAAGGGAGAGAGCTAGGTAGAGAGGGAGAGAGAGAGAGGAGAGGTATAGATAAAGGTAGAGTAAGGGAAAAGTGGAGAGATAGGTGTTTAGGTGAAAATTGTGTGCACTAGGGTTTTGCACCTAGGATGACAAATTCCAACAAACGTTCAAGGATTACCCTTGAGATCTATACCCCAAGAATGGAAAGGAGGCAAGAGATCTAGCTAAGGGAATCCAAGGGTAAGGAGTTTGATTAAGATTGTAAAGGGGTTCGCCACCAAGTGTAAACTTGGAAAAGACAATGAGTTGGAAAACATAGTGTGATATGCAAAATTGAACTAAATGACCTAAAACAACAAAGAAATAGAAACAAAAAATAGAGAAACTGAAATGAGGTCCTGAAATTCTAAAAATGTTGATTTTAAGCCTGGGTGGACTCATTTGTCATTCTGGAAAAATTAGTCCCAGTTCTAGGCAACTACTTTGGAGCCTATTTTGGCCAAATGGGTATCCAAAAATGTAAAAATCTCTAAAAAATAGGTATAGTGGGACTCATTCATCACTCTTGGTGAATGAGTCCACTTTGACTTTTTTGAAAAGTCAAAGTTTAGATCTGCTCCTCTCAGTTTTCTCTTTCTACTTCTCTAGGTGTTCGAGTTTGAAACTATCAATTTCAAGCCTGTAGGTGACTTTTTGTGAAGATTATGACCTTGCAAATAGGGAAAAAACTTCAACAAGCTTGTAACCTAATCGTCAATGATTCTTCAAGCTCCAAGACACCTAAATCTACAAATCACACAAAGAAAGAGAGAAAACTTGTTGATTGTTAGTGGATAGGGGTTTGCCTTGGTCAAACCCCTTTTAGGTAATCAAATCAAATGATGAAATAATGAAACATGAACCATAATACCTTGGATGATGTCTTGTAAGTTTGCAATTTAGCTTGATGTGGTCATGGTGGATGTAGATCTTGACCTTGAAATGAATAAAGAATCATGCATAATCTTGGATCTTGGATGCAACATCACAACACTAGCTCAACAACATGCTTGATGTTTGATATCCTTGACATGATGAATCTTGGTTTTCTGCAGCAATTGATGAAGAATTTTGCCCTTGAATGCCTTAGAATTGATCTTGATGCTTGCTAAGTGCTCTTGTGAAGTCTTGGAATGTTGAAACTCTTGCTTGCTCATAGATTGCTAGTGTTTCTTAATGAAATAATGACTTGAAAGTTTTTTTATATATGCAAGGCACTTAAATGACCTTTATTTGATCCCCAAGGCCGACATGCACCAAAATTCAAGTTTAAATTGTCAGATTCCTGCTCAAATTTGAAAAATCCCCCAAAAGGGACTCATTCGCTACCCTGGGTGAATGGATCCAACCTAAGTGGACTCATTCACCCAAGGTGGTGAATGAGTCCCACCTTGAGGTTTTTGAGGTGGGTTCTCAAGATTTTGGGGTTTTAGAGTGTTTTGTTGGGGTATTAGGTGAATTGAGCCTCGAGATGTGAAAATAAGGGTCCTAGGGGCCTATTAATGATTATTTAAAGGTTGATTAGGGCCAAGGGCACAATTTCCAATGTGAAAGTGTGATTAAATACACTTTACAACATTAAAATGAGGTCCACTTAGCTTAGAAAGGCACAAGATCCAATGTGAATGTGCAAAACACATTACAACACTAGATTAAAGCCAAATTTAATTTATAAGTCTTCTAGATTAATGTGAAAATGCATTTAAATATATTTTACAGCATTGAATTAAGGGAAATATAGTTCCATTAGACTTAAATGCTTAATAAAGTCCTAGAAAGGTGTGAAAGTGTGTTACAACACTTCATAACACCTGCATGACATCGATAAATGCATAAAGAGAGGTTTATTAGTCTTATTTAATTAAGAATGTCCTAGAAAAGGGTGGAAGTGAGTTACAATGCTTCACAACACCTTTACAAGACATTGATAAATTCATTTTATTCCATTTACAAGGGTCCAAGACTTGAAACAAGGCAACTTTTAAGCTTGATTTAACGAGAGGGAGCTAAACTTGTATGAAATTGTCACTGACGATAATTTCTATCACTACAATAGGTAGAGAGGGTAAATGAAGGAGAGGTGGAGAGAGGGAGAGATAGATAAATAGATAGAGGGAGAGAGAGATATATGCTCTCCTAGTTCAACTTGGGTAAAGGTGTGCATAGGATCAAAGACAAGGAGGCCTTTTATGATGATTTATGCAAATTTTTACTCTCCTTAGTAAAAAAACATATTTTTTTCACTATTTATTACTTATTTAATGTTTCAAGTCATTTAGGATGATTATTGCAGAAAAAACATAAAAAAAGACTTTGTATGCAAGAATTATGAGCATTTAAAATTTTAAAACTTAAGGAGGAACTTAAAATGGTTGTAATTAATTTTTGTGCTCAATCTATCAAAATAATCTTATCCATTATGTAGACCTATTAATCACCTTTCCAATGCCTATAAAAACTTAAAATTTCAATCAATAATGCAAAAGTTATGCCCATTTTATTGAAGTGTGCTATTTGGGCTTTTCAAAATGGATATCCATTTTGAAGCGGATATCCATTTTGAAACATATATCTTTATAAACGGATATCCGTTATAAATGAATATCCGTTATAAATGGATATCCATTTTGAAACAGATATCTGTTATAAACGGATATTGTACCTGACCCATACAAAAAGTCAACAATTTTTTTTGCGATTTCGGCGAAGTAAAAACGTGTTTTTTTTCTCATTACCACTTTTTGGGCCCCCATGATCTTGTACATGCCCATATGACCTTCAAGTTACAATTCAAACCAGGTCC
This sequence comes from Sequoia sempervirens, assembly GCA_007258455.2. NCBI lineage: Eukaryota > Viridiplantae > Streptophyta > Pinopsida > Cupressales > Cupressaceae > Sequoia > Sequoia sempervirens. The sequence goes on along the minus strand of VDFB02373209.1, from coordinate 82,570 downwards.
AAAACTTAGGTCCAGGTCCCCAATCCTTTTCCCAAACTGAAAAACAAAACACAAACTCGACCAAAAATTCAAATTTTAAAAAATGAGACCTATTTCATAAAAAAATTTAAAAAATTATGATTTTATGAAACAAGATCCCATTTCAGAATGTGATCCCATTTTTGGCTTGGCATCCCAAAGAAAAATAGGATCTCGTTTGCTAAATAATGGGATCCCATTTCATTTTGCTCGATTTTGAGTTTTTCTCTAAGTTTGAAACTTCTACTAGAAGTGCTCATCTTCTTGCATTTACCCTTAACCAATTTAGTATTTCTTCTAACATTCCTAAATTAATTGAATAAATCATATTTATTTAATTAAATCAATCACCCCCCAACATTTTCCCATGAATTAAATAAATAATTAATATTTATTTTAATGCATCTTAAATCCCACTCATTGTTAGTTGAATAAACAAATTGGGTTTAGTCAACCAATTGATCGTTTGTGCATTCCTTTACCACTTTTTTTAAAATAAACAAAGTCAATCTTGCACATGGTTCCAAGTGCACAAGCCTCCAGAAAGACCCATTTTCAATCCTCACCCTCCATCAAATCTAAGAAAATATCTACCTTCCATCTCTTCCCAATATTTTCCCTAATCATGTGTACCAATCACAATCACTCATAAGCTTCACATTCATTTTTACAAATGGATCAACCCCATGCCTCCATTAGACAAGACTAAATGGCATCCATCCATCACCATCATCTAAAATTTGTAAATTAGTCATTCCACAAATTATTTTCAACAATAGGGAATTGGATGCAAGGAAACATCATTCAACTAGATTTAGAAAGCACATTCATCCTTAATAATAAACCATCTTGAGCACATAAAATGATTAACAAAGGTTTTTTTTGGTGAAAATCTTGTTCCCTTTTCATCATTTGTTTTGCTTACCTTAACTCAATTAGAGGTTTAACCAGGTATAAAATAAGAACTTTGTTCATGCATTGTTTTCTATTGTTTTGTTCTATTTTTTGGTATACATGAGCACCTTTCCTTTGTATAGTTTGACACATGATAAATATATTGTGAAGAATATTTGTGACATACCTATAACTTTCATTGATATGAACGATACATTATGTGATGACAATATACTTGATTTACCTACTTATGACATTGTTGTGCTTATGATGACATTCCTTCTACATGCCACAATAGTTCTACATCCAAAACATTATTCCTTTAATCTAGCATGTTGCCTCTCATACACAATGGTATGTTTCATCATGATAATTATTCTAAACCTCATGTGGATCCTATATATGTTCATGATTGTCTTTCACATAGTGATACCTCATATGATGAAGACATGCATATTGATAATATTTCATTAGGCTCACATATAGGAACTAATCATATCTCATTTCCTTTTCCCACATTACAATAACATATTATGATCCTTAGTAAAGAACTGTTAAATGATGATTATGATGGTACTAAAAATTATTTGTTACATATTAAATCTTATTGCTTGCTAACTATGTGTATTTAGATGATTATATCGTATTGATTAATGGGTTTAGACTTCATCTTAGTCATAAATCTTTGCATTGGTTTGATTCATCTTATTTATTTTCTTTACTTCTTTTATGAACTTGGCATGTGTTTTCATTGATTATTTTTATAAACCTAGTACCCACAAGGATATTATGAACTCAATAATACCTTCTCATGATTTATCCTTTGATCCTTTCTCTCTTGTTATCCAAATGGATTATGCATCTATTAAACCTACCTTTCATTCTATGTTAGCCTCTCTTAACCTAGCTAGAGCCCAAGATGTTCCATTGCAACAAACTAAAGAGGCTCCTAAGCCTACACATGTGTATTATAAAGATAGAGGCATTGCATTCAAACATAAAATTCAATCTTATAGAGAAATAAAAGGAACATTGGACATACTAAAGAAACCACAACTCACTCATTTGACAAGGTGAACTTTATGTAAACATATCATGTGTGTCAAGAAGTTGGTCTTGGTCACCATAAAAAAATATTTGTCATTATGCCTATGCTTATGTCATCTAATATACTATGACGCTTATACCTTATTATTTGATCATTTATTTTTCATGATCCTACATTGTCATGCCATACCTCTAAAGCTTACATATTGAGCCTACATTGAATGCCAACTTTTAAAGTTAACAAAATTAGACTAGGGGCCATCAAACCTTCTTCCCACCTTGTCCTCAACCATAATATGTCTTTATTGCTATATCTTTACATTGGGGACATCATATCTTCCCCCTTACATATTGTGCGTTTATTTCAACATCCTTACATTGACAACATCATGTCTTTCCCCCTTCCATATTGTGCCTCTATGGACACATTCTTACGTCAATGGCAACATGTCTTCCCCTTTACATATTTTGTTTCTATTGTCGCATCCTTACACTAGGGGCATAATATCTTCCTACTTACATATTATACTTTTATTACTACACCTTTACATCAAGAGAATCATGCATTCTCCCTTACAAACTATGCTTTCATTGTCATACCTTGACATTGGGGCTATCATGTCTTCCCCCATACCTTTTGCATTTCTCTTGCCATATATTTACCTATGTACCTACATTAAGGGAATCTTTATTTCCCCTCTACATACCATCCCACTATTTCCATATTAAGGGCATCATGCCTTCCCTCATGATAGGGAACATAATGTGTTATACCTTCCCTATCACCTTATATAATCACACAAATATTCTAAGAGTTACAAGGGAGATTCCCCACCCTTTATCAACTACATGTCATGTCATGTATCAATATTTTTATCCCCACTAGGGGTCTATCCACATTCTTTTGTTGCTCATGTTATTGCATTGGGGGTATATGTCTTTCTTTCTATCCTATACACTTACACAAGTGTTCCTAACCTTTCAATACCACACACCATTGTTACTTTCCCATAGTAGTACAATCTTATTCCTTGATGATATCTTTGGCCCATGTGCCTATCACAACTATTATTTAACATACTTTATCTATTTGATACATATATTCATGTATAGTTATACTTTACAAGGTTTACATGCTTGCATTCCTAGCTTACATTTATATTTCATGTATTGATTCCCTCTTCTCCAACTCCTTTTATTCTATGGATGCGACCAATTGTAGGGAGCATATCTTGTCACTATCACTCTCATGTTGAGTTTTGTATACTATGACAAGTGCCTATAGAGACTCATCATTAGCACATAACATGCTAATTCCCTATGTACCTTGTCACCCAATGACTACCAAGTGAGGCAAAGCATGACCACTTTCTATATAGGAAAAACTTCTAACCTTATTTCCTTGTTTCTATCTCTCATGATCATTGACAATGAGATTCAAATTACAATTGTTCTTAATTGCATTATAAAAGTTATTGTAGATTTTTCCTCTATTTTTTAAGTCTTTATGAAACACACATACCAAAGGATGAACCTACACAATCACATCCTACAAGGCCCACTACTTTATACTTTATATGGACTTATGTAATATCCTTTTATGTTTAAATATTTACTTTACATGCATGTTTATGAGTGCTACATACTATGAGATACCTGATAATTCTAGAATTCACATGCACATCAAATTGGGGGCAAAATGTAATGGAAAAACTTGTATACTTATGTGCACTTTTCCATTTAGTTTTGTTCTCATTTTGAGATAATTCCTTAATGTGTTTACATATCAACAGGTGGTGTAATTTATGCAAAGTCAATCTCATTCCCCCAATCTTTACTTATCCCCATACACACATATCCTCATACATTTACTCAAGCCTTATCCATACATGGACAAATTGATATATTCACTTTAGGTATGCATTCATTGCACCTATTCATACACCTATCCCTATGCATTATATTATCCACTAAATCTAATCATTTTTATGTGTCGAGTCATTCTTGTAGTTACAAGGTCAACTATGTGACCAAAAACTTGACCTTTGAAATTTCAAATTTTAGATTTAGGTGTTGGCCAACCCTCACCCATTCCTCCCCCCTAGGGCCAACTTATAAGTTTGTACAATTTATTGCTATGTCCTCCAATTTAAAATATTAAATTGCATTTATTCATTTATTGTTCTCATATATTTAAGCACCTAATTCGAATATGATTCACATTACAAGGAAGAACATACTTTAGTAGACTAAAATGAACTTAGACCTACACATTCGTTCCTAGAGCATTTATGCAAATGAGATATGTTTTCTTCAAGTATTCACCTAGATTTTGGGAGTTAACCTAGAAGAACATGTCCTCTTCTAACATATTAGTAATCACACTAATGTATTTTTAAATACCACCATATCTTGATCAAGCCAAAGAACATAAGTAGACAAAGACTAATCAAGTGAGCAATAGAAAAAAGATGCACATTGAGCAAGATCAAATCAACATGGAATGGATAGATCCATATACACAAAAAATCCTAATCTACAAACTTGACCCTAAATAGAGCACAAGATCAACACAAAGTCCAAATAAATACAATAACAAAGAGAGTGCACTTCCAAGTTAGAGACAATTTAAAATTCAATGCCACATCAAAAGCTTTAGTCATAGAGCTAGGTACTTTTCTCCTTCCCATGCATTTTTCATACTTTAATTCTATATCCAATGCCAACAAGTGTTAATTAAGTTAATTATGTTGAAGAGCATAACCTACAATTGTAATAGGGGGAGAAGCATTTCATGTTGTGCTCGTGAAAGAATAGTTGAAAGAAAAACTATTTAGAGCCAACATTTATTTCTAAAATGTAAGGAACCCAACTTTAAAATAAATAAAATATGTAGCAAATAAAATGACACTAAATAAAACAAATGAATTCTAAAATAAAATAAAATAACTTAATATAGTTCTATGGTAAAATAAATTAACTCTTAATTTAAAATAATTATATATAAAATAAATGAACTCAAACAAATTAAAGTAGCTATCAATTTAATTATCATTTTTCATACCAACATCTCCGTATGTAGCAATAAAAAAACTAATATTTATCATTCATTACTTGGTCAAATTTAAGATGTATTCCTTAAATTGTATCAATCATTAAAGATTTTTATTTTATTGTTTTGTAGGGCTTATTTGGTAATATTGCACTTAGTTAGACATTTTGTATAGCCTATTTTGTAACATCACTCAATTTTTATAAAAACTATATATAGACTAGTATACTTATCTTATATAAATCTATGTAGAAGCCATTGAAAGATATTATTTTTGATGTGTCTATTTCTTATTAAATTTGTCATATAAGTGAAATAAGTACCTCAAGAATTATATCGCTTAAACTTTTTTATATAAATTATCTAAAATAAATATACTCATTTATACTTATATTTACATTTGATTAGATTAGATTACATTAAATTTTAAAAAGTATAATTTTTCTTTTAAAACATGTGTCACTATGAAGTTGAATTTCAATTTATTCCTTATAACTATTACATATTTTCTTATTAATTATAACTCTAATCTTAATTAAATTAAAAAACCTATATAATTATAATTGTAACTGATAATTATAATAATAACCTTAATCTTAAACTTATTTTTTTAATTATTATTTTAACATTGTATTATAAAAACTTATATAATTATAATTGTTACTGAATTATAATAATAAACTTAATACTGAACTTAATTTTTTAATTATTATTATTTTAATATTATATTATTATATTTTATTCACTAATGTAAATTGAAACTATTATATCTATTACTAACCACAAGAAGTTTTAAAACAATTTTCACCTTTAAAACATAAAATTACATGAAGAAAACCACTATCATAAATTAAAAAATTAAAAATAGAAAGTGACCATGAGTTATAACATGATATAGAATTGCTATTTAAGTTGCCCCACTCTTCATATGGGTTTGAAGTTGGATATACTCTTCAATTAATATTTGAAATTTTATCTTTTATGTTCTATTGTTGACCAATATCTTTTATGTAGTCATTCTTATGTCCACCATGCATATATGGTTAAGGCAATTTGTAATACACCCGTTTTTTTTTTATTTTTATTTTTTTAATTATTTACCACAACTTGATAAAACCAATGTGCCCATCCCCTTGCAATATTATGCCCATGTTGCTATCCTCGGGTATAAAATTGGTCAAGTATGTCAAAAAATATAAGATAGATGGCACAAGACCATCGTGGTTATAGCAGCATAGACTTAAGTGAGAATACAACCAGTAAATTAAGAAAATGTGTTAAAAGCAGTTGTCTCATGTGCATAAGCTGCTTCTATACACCTTACTACCATTGTAGATGGATTGCCCCAACGTTGAAAGAGCCAGGATAAACAAAACCCATAGCTCCATTACACTACTCAACTTTCTACATGAAAGATGGTGCAGAGAATTGATGTTATAAACATAAATGGAACCGATCTCCCAATTCAAGATTGATATAGATATTTGTTTCATTGATGTTTTAACACTAGAATCCATTTGCAATCCAATCACTGTAGAATCTCATCATGGACCAGTGTATCCTATTCTAGCGTCACATGTTATTAAGCCCTTCAACAGAAACAAGAAGTCCTTAAGTCATTGTGAAGTTCAGTCATAAATTGATAACAAAAGATTTATAAAGTTTCTAATTTAGAAAAAAAAAATAGTTTTCTTTTCACAATAAACATTTAAGATATACGATGCAAGAATCCAAACATCATTGTAATCAAAGTTATGTTGTCATTGGCAAAATCGGTACTTGTAAACAGGCAAAATTTTAGCACTTTTCACATTTGTTGATTAATTGGCAGAACCTTGGTTGAGTCATGTCACAACCCCATAAGCCCTTTCTTTCACTGATGTAATGATATTATTAATAATTTGGACCAGATGTTGAGGATTTGCAATATTGACTCTATATTTTTCAGTTGAGTGACCTTTCAACATGACAGAAAAGATTTCATCAGAGAATATAATCTTTCTCTCATTTGTTTTTAAACATATTTTCTTCTCTGATCCTTGAAATACTGAGTGAGTCTCATTATTCTGAACTTCATCAACAAGGTCTGTGCTGGTGTTTGCTACATTTACATTGAGGAGAAAGCTAAATTTTTCCTTCCAGGATTCTTTTAATTCGTGAACTTTAAAATCTTTTGATATTTCAAGATTGGCAAATAGGATAGTTGTTTCTTGCAGATCAAATGTATGCTCCCTACTATATGCTTCAAAATAATCAATGATTTCCATTTTCTTAGCAACATTGCAAATGGATACCAAATTGAAGAGAAGTTGTTGCACTTTTTCCATTTCTGAAGGTTCCATGCTATTTCTGAAATCTAAGATATCAATGAGCTGTGTTACATTTGCAAGAGCCATTTGAGCAAGAAAGACAAAGAAGTCATTAAAGTTCATCCCTGCAAAACAGCAACAGAAGTTCACCATGTGTTATTCTTGTCATTCACTTACACTACGCTCTTCCTAGTAATGAATATAGTAAAACTCTGCTTCTGATTTTCTCAACTCAAAATTGTACCATCGATTTTCCATGAGATATCATTTTTACCTTTGAATACCAAAATGTATGTTGATGTCCACATCAATTTAACGCAAATAAGACATTACCTGTATTAGCTGCCAGATTGCGTTGACAGAGGCTTTCAAAGTCATCAGCTATACTCCTTATGTCTTCAATGTACTCTTTTGTTTCATTGTAGTCTTTTACCAGTAGGTTCCACTGCACATTAGAAATAAAACAATCTTATGAACCAAAGCAAATTTCAAATTTAAGCAGTTGCTTTGTAACATTTTTTTTTTTTGCGTCATATTCTAAGCTCAAGTATCACTAGACACACTAATATTTATTATGCAACTCAACGTACCACCCATGAAATATTGCAAGCATTGAACCAGTTGTGGTTAATTGAGATAGTATCCTCCTGCAAAAGAATATAAATGCTCCTTTAGAAATGGCCCCTTCCAAGGAGGAATAAATCTGAACTAGTTGGCCAGATCACTTGATTCTAGAGCTAATTGAAGTGATCTGACCTATCAAGAGAATTCTAGATTAAAAAAAATGCTTAATAAATGTACACAATAATAGCACCAAACCTTCAGGACTTTTTCCTTTGCTGAATCAAAAGAATTTAATCAATCAACAACACAAAAGCTTGACATAGCATTACTAAAAGTATTAAATAATAAAGATCATTTCTTCTAAAAATTGAAGCATTAACTAAGTGAAGTGACATGCCTTTTTCTTCAAACAAAATTTCTGTTAATGAAGAGTTGAGAAAATATGGTTCGCGTAGGTTTGAATCATGATAAGCAATACTCTCTTAATGGCATATGTCCTATGTTATAGAGGGTAATGATTACTTTGGTTGTTAATCATTGTGTACTTCAAAATGGTTGCCGAACCAACCAAAAATCGATTTCTTCCTTGAGGGCCTGTTATGTTTCTAATTTGAAGGCAACTCTCTCATCCAGTTTCTTGTGTTCAAGTGCATCCACCAAGAACTGAATGACAGGTTGCTGCTTGGGTTAAGGAGTGGCATTGTTTGATTAACTGGCTTCATTGCTTTTAGCAAAAGGGACTTGGACATTTAGGGCATACTGGGTAAATAGCTTTCTTTGTCTGTGCTTTGGTAATTGCCAGAACCTCCTAGTCATCTATCTCTAGCATATTTATACCTTTTTGCTTTGGGCAGTCGGTATCCTCGTGATCGCCCGGTCCACACCATTTGCATAGTCTTCCTCCCGTACTTTGATTATTCTGACATTCCCTGGCGAAGTGACCCCATTCATTGCACTTTTGACACTCTATCATAGGTCTACCTTTTGTGTTGTAATGTATTTTGCTTCTAGGTCCATTGTTGTTGCCTCTTATGTTGTTACAATATCCTCCAGGTGATGCATTGGTATTGTTCTGGGGTTTTGGCAGTGTGGTCGGAGGGGTTGATTGTTCCCCTTGTGCAAAGAGTACTTGCGTACTTCTTGTTTTCAGATTGTATGGGAACTCCTTGATAGATTGTCCCATAACTTGGCAGATGTCACAAAAAAGTTTCTTTGGGCACTTTGCCTTGGTATGACCTTCTGTCTTGCATTTGGTACACCATAGCTCTTTGGATTCTTTGGAATTCTCCTTTTCCGCCTTCAACTCTTTCATCATTCTCATTATGTCTCATTTGAGGGCTTGTACAATTTTTTATTCTTCATCACTACTCTCCTCCGTACTCACATCATCATTTGTCCTTTTCTTTCCTTGAGAGGATTTTTATTTTCGCTCTCAATGTCCATCGCTCGATTGTAAGCATTGGCATACGAGGATGGAGGTACCACCTTCATTTTCTTCCACAATGAGGGAATTAATCCTTCAATGAACCAACACTTCTTCAATCCGTCTACTGGTTGAATCTCCAATTTTACCAACAACTCCTTGAGCCTATGATTGTAAGCTCCTATGTTCTCATGTTTTCCCTGTTTAGTATTGTATATTCGCCTACAATTTCGTTATCATCTCTCAGAAGCCTAAATTCTTCTTGGAATGCTCTCTTTAGTGCCTCCCATGTGGCTTTCTGTCCTACCTCTAGTTCTCTGTACTAGTCTATCACTATGCCTCTGAGAGTTGTTGGAAACGCTCTCAGCCAATAATGTATGTCTTCTTGCCCATTTGCTATCCATATAGTTTCACAAGTTTTGCAATGCCTAACCGGATCCTCCGACCCATTCCCCGTGAATTTTGGTAGTTTCTACCTCTTGACACTCAAATTGGCTAGCGGAGTTACAATCTTCCTTCCCCAATGTCCTCCCTGTGTGTTGGACCTAATTGGACTGTTTCTCTCGACACGTTCTGGTGTCTTTCTTGCATGCACAGCCATATTCAAGTCTTACACTCATCCACTTTCAGCGTCTTTTGCACTCTTGAGTATCTTGGGGTTTGTTTTTGTACTCCCTCCATCTGGGGGTCTTCGGTTTGGATTCTCCAATTCTTAGTTCTTCTCCCAATATGGATAGTTCTCGGATGTTGCGTATACTATTTTCAATTTCCTTAGTTAATTCATTTTAAGATTCTTTATGTTCTTCTTCGTCTACTACGGATGGTTGCCTGATAGGGACTTGGTTTGTTTCTTCGACAAGGTTTTGGTTTAGTTCGGCAAGGTCTTGGTTTATTTCAGCAAGGTCCTTGTTTGTTTTTTCAACGATTTGTTTTAATCTTCTTCATTGGTCTTCTTGTTCTCTTATTCTCAGTGATCTTTGTACTCGTTCTTTGAATGATTCTAGTCTGCTTGGGATTCGTCTCTTATCTTTGTTTGGTTGTACGGGCATTAATTCCGGGAGTACGTCTACTACTGGTGTCACGTTCTTCCTCCTATTTGTTTCTCTCGTCATACCATTGTAGTATTTGTTGTCGCCTTTTCTCTCGGTCTTTGTTGGCCCAAAGATCCTGGAGTATGATGAAGTGGCATGCAAGCAATCTCGGCAATCTGTTGAGAAGGTGGTCGACCTCTGGGTTGACACTCAAGTTATCCTAGATAACTGCCTAAGGGACCTCTCGCCTGACAACCTCCCTCCATAAATGATCCTTCACTAATATATCCCACATATTCATGAGATCCTCCGTCAATGCGTCTTCTCTGTCTTTGTTGGCTTGTACTAGCTCTTCGGCTGGCTGACCCATTACGATGCCATTATCCCGTCTACGTGATGTGTTTGACGATTCGTATCGGCAACGACACCAAATGTTTACTCGCGGGAATGACTTGACTGATTAATACAATAAACGAGAATATAACTTACAGAAACATAATAAGAAACATACATATTCAATACTCACGACAGCATATGTACAAAACAATAGCATTCTCATTCATTAATGGAGTATAGAATACAATCATCTATGTTGTGCCCGACTACAATGAAACAAGACATATATAGTTGTCGACAGTGGTTGAGAACACCAACTGTCGAGAACTACCTGTTACAACTAATAAAAACTGGTCGAGGACTTAACTCCCGATAACAACACATAATAAAAACATTTGTTGCATACATTATAGTTTATTTATTTACTTTATTTGGCCAGCTAAAAGAATATAATTACTTTCGGCTGACTACAAGGGACTAACAAAACAAATAGATCCCCCTGCAAGTTATATTAGTACCAAACACATAAATTTGGTCAGAGAGGTTCGAACTCTAAACCTTAACGATTACTCATCTTAGCTATGAAACCCTAAGCGAAAGCCACCTGCTCCAACACCGCTCATATCGAGAGTAAATATACTTGCATAATTTATTTATAGCAAAATGCAATAGGAACAAGATTAAAATCATTCGTTTATTCTCACAAATATTGTGCCATAATTATTAATTTTTTTATTAATAACAATTATGGACCTAATGATATATTATTATATAGTTAAAATATTGCTATTTTAAATAAATTAAATAAGTTATTAATATTAGTAGTAATTATTATTAAAAAATAATAGTTTTATATTTTGATTAAATTTTAAAATTAATAATATATATTAGTATCAACTTTCATTATAACTTTATTATTATATTATAATATTATATATGAATTTTATTAATTTTGTGTAAGGTTTATAAATATTATTATATATTAAATATATATATATATATATTTGTTTAATATTCTTGATTTTAAACTATATGTATATATTCATGATTTTTATATGTTTTCATATTAATAAACCCAAAACGAACCCAACCTCTAAAGTTTTTTTGGTTGAATCCGTGAACCGAACTAAAATATCCCCCTTACAATTTTTTCAATTTTTGCCACAAAATATCACCCGTTAACATTAGCAAAACCAAAACCAACACTAAAATGTAACCCTACACTAAGAATGTACACCAAGATCCCAATGACGGGTGAGGTGTGAGCATATGGCATCGGGGATTGTTAGCTAGTAAATTGAAATGATGGAAATACAAATTATGCAACTCGACCACTTATTCAGCGAGAGTAGATTGACAGCTCAGCCGATCAACAATATGAGAAATGCAAGTACAGAAAGTAAAGACGGTGAGACCTATCTCTTCCACCAAACGATGGGAAGGAAAGTGCTTATGCAAGAAAGTAAATAAGGTGGCGAGGCCAACCTTCTTCCACTAAGAGTGGGAATACAATAGAAATTTGCAGAAAAGTTAAAGAGCTGATCAATACTACTGATTCAGCGTTACAATGGAAGTGTAATCTGCAAGTAGCCGAGTAATATTGTTGTCCAAGTAGCTATGAATGATATCAAATGTTTTCCAAACTTCAAGAGACTCACAACCATGAAAAACAAGCCCAAAAACTCCAACTACTACAATCTGATATAACAGACCAGCAAACTGAAAATGCAAACCAGCAACTAGAAAACACTCCAAAATGCTCCTAACTCCTCCAAATCTCATCGGATTATCATGAAATCAAATGCAAATGACTCTAGGAGGGATAGCGACCAAGTCAAGACAAAGGCACTACATCAAACAACAGCAAATAATTTAAGCATGCTTCCCAAGACAAGCCACATGCATGGTACAGCGTGGAAGAAGGGCGACCTCAAGATAAAATTCCAAACTTCATCAAAAATTCCCAAACTTTGCAAAATGGGACGCCTAGGATGTAGGAATAGACTAAGAAACTACCTAGAAGCAAACAAAATTCATACTAAGACTTATGATTAAAAATCACTTTCAGCACAACAAGCCAGCAACCTACAAAACTGATAAAAACATCAAAACTCCATTTGCAATGCTCAATCTGCACTCTCTAAATGAGAAGCAGTCTCTAGAAACTCAACTAGGTACTATCTTTCAAGCACGAAGACTGGAGAAGAAACTAGGAGGTATGCATCCCTCGAAGCAACTCTGAAAATATTTCAGCATAATAGTACAATAAGCAACAATGGATGCTCCAAATGAAGGCCAAGTCTCTTATTTATAACTTTTCTCCTCAATTAGGGCACCCAAACTGAAATTCACATTCACCTTCATCAAACTACATTTATATTTCATTCAAACTTCACTAGCCTCCTTCACTTAGGCATCCAAAGCTCATAAGGAAAAATACTTTATAAAATGCAAATTATCTCAACATAGGCGTCCCAATATACTTAAGTGAAATACTTTGTAAATAATCAAATATTCTTCCAACTAGGCATCCATTTTGCCTAAATTCATATTTCACTTAAAACATTATAATCCACCAAATAAGACCTCCAAAATGACTTAATTAATAAACTTTATAAAAATCACTTATCTCTCCAAAAGTGGCGTCCCAATTAGCCTTAGTAAATATTTAACTTAATAATTTCCAACTAAGGCATCTATATTTGAAAATCACTTAAGCCACCAAACCTACCAAATCACTTAATGAGCGAAGAATTCTAGCAAAAAGGGTGACAAAGGCAATGCAAAAGAGAAGAAAGCACTAGCACGACAAACACCTTCGTCAAATGAACTTCCAACCGGCCCAGTTAGTTTTGAAATATAATGATCGTAATGAGATCAGGCTGAGAAAGTTCAAAGTTGGGTGCCTTAGACCCTTTAAAATCAAGGAAGTTCGCGAGAATGGAGCAATCAAACTGGAGAACTTAGATAGAACTCTGTTACTAGACTCCGTTAACGAATCAAAACTAAAGCCGTATCAGGAGAGAAGAGAAACAATCGCCGTCAATATGCTTGAATATGCAACTACATAAGATTGGAGAATAAGCGAAAGCAAAACCAAAGAGGAAGAAGATTGGGGAATAGGCGTAAGTCAATTTGTACCAGAGGAAGACTAGACCATACCAAGAGGTGAAAGACTATTTGAGGAGAGACTCCCCAGAAAAAGAGTGGAGGGAATTGCAGTGCTCTGGGTCCACAAGCATCTGACCAATGCTTTGTTCGAAACACCCGCCCTTTGGAAAAGGGTATGGGATCCTGGAAGTACCACGCACCCTACGAAGGAGAACGAAGGGGGTACTTGTCATATGAACTAGATGAAGAAGCAGAGGAGAAAGGGGAGAAAGCAGAGAGAGAAAGAAAAGAAAGAGCAATAGTACAGAATGAATGCGATGAAGATAAGAATGAATACCCAGAAAAAGATGAACCATGCCTGAAACCTATAATGATGACGGAAGACATATTTATTTGTGCCCAATTAGATGGGTTCAACGATGACTCAGCCAAATATGCCAAAGGAAACAATCAGGAGCCCCCTAAACTGGTGACCTCATACGGATTGTGGTAGGTGATACCAAACCCAGCAGGCTCGCCGATTATAGATAGGGAAAACATCACTTGGTACCAATAATATGGACGCTATGTGAACAAAAGTTACAAAGGTATGGGTCCCGCTCCATTAGTGGACAAATTTTTCATTTAAAATATCTAGGAACTTGTTGTGAAGAGGAATGTTACAAGAGACCGCCATTTTCCTGTAAGTGGTGGTATGCATCCGAAGTTAAGATACGAGGTGACAGGAAAAAAATAGAAAAAAGAAAAGTTGATGGAGAAAATAAAAATTGTAAAAAGAAAAAATTTGACGAGGTCAAAAAATAAAAAAGTGAAAAAAATAAAGTGGAGTCAAAAAATGGAAAAAATAGAAAATTAAAAAGCAAAGGACGGAAGCAAAAGTGGAAAAAAATAAAAGAATAGGAGAAAAAGAAAAAAGTATTAAAATAAAAAATATTAAATTAAAAAATGGCAAAGTGACAAGAGGAAAAATTAAAATACTAAAAGTACGAACGACATGGGAAACCGTACGAGACAAAAGAAGAGATAAAAGGAAGCAACAAAAGGAAGAAGTAGACATTCATCGGGCAAACCAAAGAAGACAAAGGCCAAACCAAGGAGTCGTATGGAAGGGTGTACGGAGGAAAACAAAGAGCATGTGACCAGAAGAGAGGGTTGTACGACATATGGCAAACAGCAATGCACGACAAAGTGAAGAGGAATTTGTACAATGCCAAAGAGTATAGAACCCGTACGGAACGCACACTAGGCAAGCGTCTTGCAAGAAAACCATATGGTGTACGGTAAAACCAACTGCACATAAGGGTGAGGAAATCTTTGTACAACACGCATTGCATAGGGGGGCCGAGATCATATAGACATTGCATGGTGAGAAGACTGGAAACTTACAGCAAAGTGTGAATGCCAAAGACAATACCATACGGATATCACTACAAAAGGATACCATACGAAAACCACAAGAGGAGATCTTGAAGGCCGTACAAAAAGTGAAGGTTGTACGAAAATTTCAGGAGATGAAAATCATCCAGCAAAATCATATGCGTACAAAGAAAAAGGTATAGCATACAACTGAGACCATAGTGGAGAAAAGTGAGAGGGAGGTCGCACGGCATAGCAAGGACAATGACCATTCATCTTAGTTTGATCACTATGTAGAGGGGTGTGACAAAGCCATACGGTAGAAGGGAGAAAGAAGCAAGGAGTAAAAACGTATGGCTAAGGAGTATCGTGGAGTTGTACGACAAGAGGAGTCTAGACTAAGTGGGGCCAAGGAAAAATTGGCAAGTTAGTTCCTGTAACGGTCTCGGGGAGACACGTCCATTTATACTGAGAGCAGCAAAAGTACAATTGAGAAATATGGTCGTGGCTAGTAGTAGTAAGAGGAAGTGACCACCACCATTTCGTCCCCGAATAGCAACAGGCAAGATGGAGAAGGGTAGAGATGATGTAGTAACGACAGATATCACCTGGGAAAGTCTCAGTGGCACATAATGTCATTCATGGTGGTTGGTGAATCAGGGTAATCACATCCTGAAACTAGCATTGCAGCGAACGCAAGCGGACAAGGCAATGCAATTGTCGTTTTTCAATTCTCGGGATTTCGAGTTGTACTTGAGACAAATGATCATACATTATGACAAAACATGGCCACAAGTCTATCATCAACTACAAAGGCTGCCAAGTGACCATTGTGTATGCATCGTCTTAGTTTACCAAGGTATTTTGGATACCCTCTCGAGGAGCTTCAACTACCAAGCCCTCGGGAATGTCAAGGAAAATGAAGGAGAACCTTCTAGCGAGGGTGTGTCGATTCGACCTCACGTAGCAAGAGAGAGACAGTATATGGAGCACCGGCAACAAAGGGCTAAGGAAGAACTACCTCGCCAATGCCAAATGGAAGTGCATGTTAGATTTGATTAAGTGTTGATTAACTAGTGCGAACAAGGCATCCAACATTGTTGTGTGGATGATTACATTGATGACGAGGTTGAGTACAGGTAGTGTACAATTGAGCGACCTTGCTTTCAAAACGGATACGAGATTTTTTGTGCTTAAGGCACAAAGCGTTCTATATGACACACCATGCCATCGGGTTGTTGTTAGACGTCATATACACTAAGGTGCCGTTAGATAATTGGAGGAGATTGTAGCTAGTAGGCCAATTGAATGCGAGATGGTTGACCATGTTCTACTGGGCTAATTTGGGGATGTAGACTGCAAGAGAAGACACACCCCACCAGCACCACCAGCAACAAAGAGGAGACAAACAAACACTTCACCACCTCGGCCAAGTGGAGATGACTGTATACCGAGCGCAAATGAGGCCATCGAGTTGTCCTCTTCGGAGATGACTACAGAGGAAGTGTATCTCACAGGAGAAGTGGGCTCACAGGAGCACGTTGAGGAGGCACTCATTGTACAATCGACAATGCAGCCACAGCTCACCATACTTATCCAACCGCCACCGATAATAGTACTCGTACTGCCGCCACCATCAGAGAAACCAAGTGCAGCGGATGAGGGTGTGGATAAGGATGCAAAGCTTGATGCATGGTTGGGAGAGACACCCCTCCACCATTGTCACCAGAGCCACCCTAAGAGTCAACCGACATGGAGGTCACTCACCCACCAGCTTCACAGATAGAGCCAGCCTTACAACCAGAGCAGCCAGCCTCATGGCCAGAGCAACTGGGGTCATAGTTAGTTCGGCCAACCTCATGATCAACACGTACAACACCCTCACGGCTAGCATGTACAACACCCTCATAGTTAGCACAACCAGAATCACATCTAGCAGAGTCAGAGGAGTCTAGTCAGGATGAGTCTGAGGAGCTATTTGTGGAGATTAGTCAGCCAAATGCTCACGACCCTCTCAGTACAATCCAGAGGTACTTGAGTGGGCTACAGGAGATGGCAAGGGTAATGTACAAAGTCGGGGAGATAGGGAAACAATTAGTCATCAAGCACGATCCCTTAGTGGCATAGGAGGCCGAGAGGATCTTGGCCTTCATGCAACACGGATGTAAGAGTGAATTTTTTTGGTGCTTCATCTCGCACGGGTGGCCAAGAGTGGAGACGATGGAGACATTGGCCACTTGACAGCCAACCAAACCCACCACAGTTGGGAGGCATGGCCAACTGCTAACAACACTCCATGGTATGGAGAGGAGCTACAAGGATGTGTTCCTGTGATGGCGACAACAAACGGCTTTCATTGAGGAGGCTACTAAGGCAAGGGGCAGAGCACTAGTGCAGGTTGAGAGCATCAGAGGAGAGCTAGTGTAAGAGACCAGGTGTCTCTCAACCCGAAACCCTAACTGCAAATACTGATTTTGATCGTTTTTGTGTTTTTTTGTGTTTTTGAAGGTTTTTTACAATAAGCAGTAAATTGCGAGTTTGCTCTAAAATGCATTAAAAATTCATAATAAATCAAAGAACAATAAATGTGCTTCAATATTGTTCAAAAGATATAGGCGCATGTATTTATTGATGTTCCAGAGCACATACAATACCCAAATCGAATATATGAAGGGAAAAACAACTTTTATTTAAAAGAACCTGAAGGCTTGCAGGCGCCAGAAAACAATGATGAATGGTACGGCTGAATGGAAGACCAATCTCTAGACTCTGGAAACGATGCAGAAGCCTCAATAACCCTAGGCACACAAGATCCAATAGATAGGAGTTGAAGACAGGAGGCGTGGTTCCCTGTGGAAAATGGTACGACTTGCTGGTACAGAAATGTACGGCCCAGCAGCAGTAGCAAATAAAAGTACGGCCTCAAGAAATTGATGCCCACAGCCAAAATACTGATCCTCTGGAAAAAGGGCGATTCTTTCTGATAAACAATAGAACCTAAATGCTGAATGTAAACTCCACTGTAACACTGTATGACTTCTGGATGAAGCCACGCTGATGGACAATCTTCAACTGGTATTTCACAGCCTCAGTATGTCAGATCTTGAAGAGGTATCGTTCTTCAAAATCGATTGTCTGCTGAAACCCTAGGTTCGCAAATTTCAATGCTCAGAGCAAAAAGAAGACAAATTGAATAATCATAACATAAGAGTTCGATTTGTCTTTGGTAGTGAATATATAACCCCTCTTGAAAATTCGACCCAAACCTCTTTTTAATCATCATTTAAATAAATGATTAAATACGCCTTTCTCAACTTAGGAAAAATCATTAATTAAATGGCGTCCAAATTAATGAATAAATAATTATTCATTATAATCAACTTTTCACTTTATTATAAAGTATTAAAAATACTTTATAATATACCATTAATTATTAATATTTAAATATATTAATAAAGTGACTTTATAATGTAAAGTCAAAATATTAATTATTTAATAATCATTAATTGCTCCATTATTCTTCCATCTGATCACAACTGATGAACTGGGTCGACTTTGAGCTAATTAGCTGAACCAGGTGCCCTGCCCGAAATAGCAGCTTCCGCCTGTCTGACTTTCTAAAAATAGCAAGTCTCTGAAAAACCTCTCTGAAGGATTCTGCGAAGGCCCAACCTGAAACAACTGAAAGAAGAATGCTCCTGAACACCGGGTAACTGCCTCAACTGATCCTCTACACACATCTGTCAGCCTACGAGGATCGAAATAATAGGCTAACCACATATCCAGCTACGCTGACTAGGATGGGGACATCACAGCTAGCAGATCAAATTCGCAAGTCACAAGAGCAACTGGCTCAAGTGACTACAGTAGAGCATACGAGAGTCACAACTCTCGAGCAAGCAGTGGCAGAGAGGGAGAGATTATTGGCAGAGCGAGATGCCCAGTTCACCGTGAGAGACAAACTCTTGGTTGAGAAGGAGGGCCAATTGACAAAGAAAGACAAAGAGTTGCAGGGAAGGAGCCAAGAGCTAGAGAGGACGAAGGTAAAGCTCACAAAGGCCATATAGATGGTCAAAACAACGAGAGAGAGGCAATTGGCAGCAAATCAGAAGCTCCAGTGTTTTCAGCAGTCGACAACTACGACCTAGACCCCCACATCATTTGTACATCCAAGGGAATCCTCTCACCCTCATTGATACTTTCCTTTCTGTAGTCCCCCATTTTGTTGTTATGTTGTCTAGGACTCTAGAAGATGACTTTATTTTGTGGGGGGGATGATGTAGTCAGCCGAAAGTAATTATATTGTTTTAGTCGGCAAAATAAAGTAAATAAATAAATTATAATGTATGCAGCAAATGTTTTTATTATGTGTTGTTATCGGGAGTTAAGTCTCGAACCAGATTTGATTAGTTGTAATGTGTAGTTCCCGACGGTTGGTGTTCTCAACCACTGTCGGCAACTATATATGTCTTGTTTCATTGTAGTCAAGAACAGCACAGATGATTGTATACTATACTTATTTCCATTAATAAATGAGAATACTATTGTTTTGTGCATATGTTGTCATGAGTATTGGATATGTATGTTTCTTATTATGTTTCTATAAGTTATATTCTTATTTACTCTATTAATCAGTCAAGTCATTCCTATGAGTAAACACTTCTTTTACAAGCGCCACTCTATTTCCAGACCCATGGAAATAGAGAAAAACAAATAAAATGAGGAGCAAACAAATGCAAAAGAGAAACAAAGATTTTAAAACATATTAAATATCATTGTTGTTGGAATCATTGTGGCAATGAGAAAATATCACAAAACCCATAGTACTTTTTATGAACTCCAGACGGACGTCCCTACGAATCAAACCTAGATTCGTATCTAGTCCGGATCGGATTGGGATCTAGCGGTTGAGCCGGCGGATCCAGTAACACTCTATGTGTGTGTGTGTGTGTGTGTGTGTGTAACTCTGCAACTTATCACACTCTAAAATTCGTCTTGGTACAAGACTTCACGAATTTCGTAAACTGCAATTGCTATAGCTCAAGCAAGAAATTTGTATGATCTCTTCAGCAACTAGCTAGGGTAGAATCTTGCACTACTGAAACCAGCATCCCTTAGGTTTTCATCCAAGGGTTTGTTTTCTCCGAAAACTCTCCAATTTCATCAAAAGATTAATCAAGCATAAAGAAAAATGAGCTTCCAAAAGCACTTTTGTAATAAACCCCAAAGCCACTAGAATAACTTTTCAAATTCCCACACTTTTCATGTTTCATTTAAATTTGGAAAATAAAGTGACTTTATTAATCTTCATTAAATATTCCACTAAAGTCACTTTATGAGACTTATTAAATTAATTAAATAATATTACCCATTAAATGTGCTTGGTCGGATAATATTAAATAATTAAATTAAATATTCCTTGATCCCTGACTTTAGCCTACAAGAATAAAATAGGCTAAATTGGTCACTCTAGATTACTCCTCAGAAGGGGACATTACAAGCTAGGTATGAATGATTTACGGGTTAGCTATTTAATAAGCCAAATTCAATATGTTCCTCTTCAATTTTACTCTTAGCTCTACTATTGGTTTCATGTAGATCTCAATTTATTTTTATGACTCAAGCTTGATACATGATTGGATAGGTAAAGACACTCTTGCTGCAAAAAAAATAGTATTTAAATGTTTTTGACCCAGATAATTTAGTTAAACTTATTCCAGCTTACTTTTGATACTTTGACAAATAAGGTCTTGCCATTTAGAAACAACTACACAACACCCAATGATTAATTTGGCTTTATCATACCTCTTTTGTCTCTCTCTTACTTTATCCTACTGAGTAGGTTTCAGTTCTGTTCCATTCACTATTCCCTGCACTTTTGTATGCATATATTAATTGTGCTTTGACTCACTGAAGTTTGAAAATCATGCCTGTCAAAACTTTTCTATATTATAATTTTTGGGTACAACAAGCTAGAAAGGAGCATAAGGAATCGTCATTACAAGTTGAAGGTAAAGATTCCTCGACTAAAAAAGACATTCCAGTGAATTCTAATGAGTACAAACACTTGGGTTGAATGAGAGGATTCCATACATGAAACAGAGGTTCTAATGACTTTTAATGGTGTTCAAGAAACACGTGTTGAGTTTTCAAACACTGAAATGATGGAATCATTGCCACATGAGAATGGTTTAAAAGTTGGTGGGCATAAATCTGCATATAATGATTTAGTTGATTCTTGTTCCATTAATGGTTCTCAACTTTGAGAATGGCAGTGCTTTTGCAAATCTCTTGAAAATGTTCAAATTGGCAAAATAAGACAAACAGTTTGATTGCCTCTTTAATTAAAGCTCTAGGAATAAGGAGAATAACAGTAGCAAAGAGTTATTGCTTCAGTCTCATTCCATATCATTGCATAGTTTTTGTCATCATAGAAAACATATTAATAGTGATGAAAAGATGAAGGGTACAACTATCAAAAAATGGCACAGGGATCCTTTCTCTCAAGTCCAAGATTGCTCATGCAAGATTGTGGGGGATCCTGGTGTTATAACTAAAGAGGATGTTTAGAGACACGCAAGGGCTGAAAATTCTGATGGGATCAATATCACTATTGTCGATGCATTCCGCATTCCATGCATCTAGATAAGTTGACAACTCAATGTGGTGAGCTTGAGGTATGTGATGAATCCTATGTTGTGAAAATTGATATGGTTATGGGTAAGCTGCAAAGACTGCATTCTCTTGATAAGTCTTTGCATGATCATTATTCCATTGACCTAAAGTTTAGATCTAAAGGAAAAGATGTGGTGCTTAGAAATATCTCTAATGCATTGCTCAAAGTACTCATAGTTAAGAGGACTTCTTGCAAGGGCAAACTTGGTGGGGCAATAAGTTGCTTAGTGATGTAGGGCATGCATGTTGTATCATTTTCTGGTAAGCAACATAATCATCATTCTAATATTCAAACTTCTCTAGATCAGCATAGAATGGTATTCAATAATATGCCTCCAAGATTGCCAACCAATAGAGGATTCCAATGCATCGTGGAATTGGAACCAAGTTTTAACCCTATCATGATCATTCCTTACCTGGGAATGTATACAGAGGAATTGGACAAGGCTATGAAGGAGCTGTTTAAAATGGGCCACATCAGCTCTAGCCCATTTTCTTCATGAAGGATCCTTGAGAAGGATGAAGATGGCACCATGTGGATGTGCATCAACTACCAAGCATTGCACCAAAAGATTAAAATATACCCCAATCCTAGGATCAACGAGTCCATTGCCGAGTTGTTGGGGGTTGTTTACTACTCAAAGAGTGATCTAAGATCAAGCTACCATCAAATCTATGTGAAAGATGAGGATGTGCACAAGATAGCAATCTAATGTCATTGAGACACTTCGAGTTCTTAGCCATCCATGAGTTTGACTAATGCACTAGCCACTTCCAAATCTACAAGGAATC